>CM075448.1:4681540-4875997 GCA_037832335.1 Carallia pectinifolia
AACTACAACCCTTGGCTCCGAGCCGACAACTGGGGTGGGCCTGGCCTGACGGGCCAAATTTTTTTATAGTCAAAGTTGAGGAGCCAACTGTCAAAATGCGCAATCGCATGCGTCAGCGTAGGCAACAGGAACGTTTCTACGAAATATTTTTATTGAACGATGGCTTTATGGTTGAACTGATTAAAAAGAAATTTTAATTTATATAAAAAATTATAAATTTAAATTTTACCAAGTATATAATAAACTTAAATTTAGTTTAAATAGTGAAGAGTTTAATTTTCCTTAAATAAGATCTCGAATTTGAGTGTTGTGTATAAAGAAAATAAGAGTTGAAAGAGTTTTACTTTATTTAATAAGTTCATCCGCACTCCAAATAGATTTGTTAAAGTTCAATGAACTTATAAATACCAAAAATTCAGATTTAAATTTATAACTTCCCACGTGAAGTGAAAAATATCATAATTGCGACTCAACCTCTCATAAAAATTATAACCCTCGGCTCCGAGCCGAGAACTGAGGTGGGCCTGGCCTGACGGGCCTTTTTTGTAATATTCTTTTTTTTGACAGATTTTTTGTAATATTCAAAGTTGAGCAGCTATCGGTCAAAATGGGTACACAACCGCATGGGTCATCGTAGGCAAGAGGAACATTTCTATGAAATTTTTTTATTGAATGATGGCTATATAGTTTAACTGATTGAAAAAAAAAATTGAATTTGTGTAAAAGATTATAAATTTAAATTTTATTAGGTTATTTAATAAAATTAAGTTTATGACTCATTATTTGAAACGAAAAATATGATATTTATTCGGTCAATTTGTACCTTTTTAATCATAAAAATCTCAATTTTTTTTAATACAACTGTAACTGTAGAGTATTATTATATTTTTCAATTTTATTAAAAAATGATAATAACTATAAATTATTATACATAAAAGATGCAATAATTGTATCAAGTTGAAATATATATAGATCCAAAATTTTACAATTATTATTATATATTTATGAATTTATATTTGACAGAATTTTCGTACCTACCTAATATTTTTATTTCTTTATTGTTTTTTTTTAATTAAATTGAAAGAGTAGTTTTAACTTATTGCAAAACACGTCAGCCTAATTATGATGCCCATAAGTTAATAGCTCATAATTGAGATTCTTAGGTGAGTTATTAATGTTTGTTTAATGCTGAAAAAAATATCAACAATTTGTGAAAGGGCTTAAAAAAGTTATCATTTCTGACCATCACGGGGACCTTTGTTTTTCTTTTTTTTTAAACCATCACAAGGGCCTTGTTACTCGCATGGTATCAAACATTTTCCGTAAATCGATGAGTCTAGAAATGTTCTCGTTGTTTGACTTCATTGGCGAAATGAAATATTAACAACGGAATTCAGCTCGATCAGACTCCTTTTTTTGGTTTTTTTTTTCTTTTTTCTGTATTTAAGCTTGTTTATTAATCCAAGTTGATATAGAGTTTAACTTTTTTTTTTATCTTGAAACATCTAATATTTAATTTATTAGACTGACTTAGGTAAAATTTTAAAAGATAATAAAAACCCCTCAACAGATATTTAATACGATTACATTTTTAAAAGTCAAACCTAATACGCGACGTTGGTTCTTAAACAGCATCAAAAGACGTCATGACTTTCGGATCATTAGGCCATGTTCCTAAATGTAAACGGAGTAATTTTGTAGTCATGTCGACAAATAATAATGGAAAATCATAAAATATTGATTTAAACTATAGATAGAAACCAATGGGGTTAACATATAGACAGAGACAAATGAGATTCAATCAAGCCCCTGTTTGTTTTCTTAAATGGATCTCAGCAGACTATTACAAAAATAAAATTTGGTAACTTTCCAACTTGCTGTAGTAACAAATTAATAATATGCTAAAGCTTTGGTGCATGTAGTTGACCATTATATGATGTTCATGCTGATGCTACACTTATATGCCCACGACAACCAGAAAACAACCTTCTTTTTTTTCTTTTTTATTAAGAGATTTATTAAATTATAAATTATATACAATCTCTTGTGTTGTAGAAATACAATAACAAACAACAAACCCAACACAATTGGGGTATTTTTTCTTTTTCTATAAATTTTATACTTTCTTCTTACGATTAATTAGAACTTAAAATTTTAAAAATAAAAATTTTAATTTTAATTACTGAATATTTATGAAGACCAAAATTAACAACTTTTTTTTCGGTACATAGAAAACTACCAAGTTATGAGTTATGACACCTAGATAGTTGTCATGTAGATGTGGTACTCTTGCTACTTAATTGAAAAATCAGTTGTATTTTCTATTTTATAAATCAACGTCCAAATCTTGGGTTTAGCCATGAAAAAGGAAAATGTTTTGTCAGTTTCCCAATTGACAGAAGTAAAACATAAAAAATTTATCAGTGCACAAATACTTAACCGTAATAAAAAAAATCTTGACCATCTTATAGATTATATTTTCATAATATTTTTATGGGATTTTTATTATGACTTATATTTTTTAATGAGTATAATTTATTCATAATTTTACGTTATATAATAAATGAGGTTTACTTGAAATAAAAAAATAAAATTATATGGTGTAAAATTATGAGTAAATTTACTAAAAAAATGAAGTAAAATTAGCAAGTATCATATTTTTATTCAATTAAATTTTAAACAAACACAACTTTTTGAGGATACCTCAATAATTAAAATTTTAAATTTTTTTTGTTGGAGTTCTTGGAATCTAATCTTCAAAAGAGTATGAAATTTATGAGAATAAAAAAAAATTACTTCAGATTGTATAACTTATAATACAACTGATAAAAAAAAAAACAATTATACAAAAAAACAGTAAGAAGATCTTAACACACAATCACATTCACACAGACAGAAAAAAAGGACAAGCCTTTTTCAAAGATCTGCAAACCGCGAGCCAGTGAAAACCCAGTCGGATTAGAATCAGCTTAGGTTATGGATGGGGAACCCTATATTTTCACTGTGGCTAGTGCTATCTTCCCATTTTGGAAGCATTCAAAGTTGATAGCTGCATAATGTTTCAGCCTTCTGTATTGCCGAGGCATTTTCTCATTGATTAATTGTTCTTCTGGCTCAATTTCCACTTCTTGATTTGGCAAGAAAAATATTGCGATGGATATCCTTTCCTTCTTCGTACTAGCGGATACCCTGTGCAATGGACTCTTAAAGATGCCATTGCTCATTATCCGTCTATAAATTTTTATCTGGGGCGAAATTTATATAAGTAAATATACAAAAAATAGTAAAAGAGAGCTGATATAAAATTCAAGAAGAGCAAAACTCTAATTTAAAAAAAAATAATAAGTTGAAATTAAGATAAATTATACCTAAATATATTCTTTTTTTCAAGGTGAACAATTGCCCACCCTCAAGTATGAATGTATAAGCCAATGTCTGCATGAGGTTAGCCTCAAAGATTAAACTAACTGTATGTGCTGTCTAGCTAGCAATAAATAAATAAATAAATAAATAAATAAATAAATAAATAAATAAGACAATAAGAATTATTAAAGAGGAAATTTCAATCAATAAAAAAGAAAAAAACTAATACCTGCATTTGATCCCCAGCGTGAACGACACGAGCATCAGGAATTATAGGAACCATCCACCATTGATCATCTTTTATTACCTAAAGACCTTCGATTTCTTTGTCTTGTAAAAGGATGGTTATTGCTGTTCCATCCGAGTGAGCTTTTACCCCAAGAATCGAGTCCGGTTTCGGGCAAATGGGGTAGTAATTGAACCTCGCAACCATGAGTTCTTGACCCCCATATTGCCTCACAAAGCAATCTTCATCGCTTAACTTAAGCGACCTTGCCATGGCCTTATGCACAAGGCAGGCTATAGGCTTCATTTTGGCAGAATATTCAGTCAATACTTCACTGCATGTTAATTAAGTTGCATCCATATAAATTACTAGAGAACATTTAGTTTAAAGTAGAAGCTAGATTATCTCACCCACTAATTGTTGTTGGAGTCATCTGTGTGTGATATGTAAGTTTGTAAATCTCTAATAATATTCTATGGAGGCGACTTAATTCTAGATAAAGACATTCCTCCTGTCTCTAATTATTATTATTATTATTTTATCAAAGTAGAAGCCAGATTCTTTATATCTTGTACTTGTAGTACAAGCTGGGAGAATATTGCGTGTAAATAAAGAGGTTGAATTTAAGTCTAGCAATTTCATGCTACAAATATTTTGGATTTAAGCAAGTTTTAGTATGTTATAGGCCCCATTTAAAAGATAAAACGTTTTACTCGACTCGACAAATAAAATTATGACAAAAACGAGTCAAGGCGAAAGCAAGTCAAGACTACTGTTGCAAGTGTATGTACCTAAATTCACTTGGCTTTTGAGGCCAAAGTTCAAGCTTTCTTGAGTCTTCTGGTACTAGATTAAGGAGTAGCCGATCAGACCAGTCCAGAACTTGCTTTTCCGACAGAATTGGATCGTTTCCATACCCATGAATGTCGTCGGCCGGTCGAGCATACTTTTCTTTCTCTTCCATTGGAAGGCCAAAAAATTGTTTCGCAAGTTCACGAACTTTGTTGAGGAACGAACTTGGAATCCCATGACCGACAGCCTATTATTAACTTAAACATAGAAACATAAAAAACAAGTATGTCATGTCATATATATAAAAATCTGATCAAGGCACTAGAAAAGGCCACTCGAGGTGGGAACCGATTAGTAATATTTTTTAGAGTGTGCGACTCGTTTAGCGATAGGGTTAGAATTCTCTTATGTGCATCAAATCCCTCCAAGTTACAGGAAACACATTAATTGTTGATGATAGGTTAGATCAAGGTCCAGTGTTAGGGATAAAAGAAATTGTGTGGACTCAATATCTACTTCTGTTAGAGTGATTGAAGACGTGTACACAATTAGAAGGGAGGTTTGGAGAGGTTTAGAGAACAAATTCAATCATTTCTCTCGTTTATTTTTTTTCTAATAATAAACTGTTATCTCTTCTATATATTAAAAAAAAAAAGTGTAAACATACTAATACTTCGATGGTGGCTCACACAAGATAGATGACTACATATGTGCAATGTTCTATTTTTACATTAAGAAAAAAAAAATCATTATTCTCACTCATATTTTTTTTAGTGAATATAATTTATTTATGATTTTATACTACACAATCAGTATAATTCACTTAAAATAAAAAATAAAAAAATAAATTTATATAATATTATATTATAAGTAAATTTTATTCACTTAAAAAATAATAAAATTAAAAAGTATAAGAAAAAAAAAGATATAAAAAGAAAATTTAAAAGACAATATTGGAACCTGAAAGCAACCCCAAGTACTAGGTGCTGTTTCAAGTTTTTCAAGCTCAACGACTCCTTGTGAAGATGAAAAGGACGAGGGGGACAGCAAGCCGAGGTCGATGATAGGGATTGGGGCCAGCGGAGGGGAGGGATCCATAGTTCCAAACTTGCCCTCGTTGATATGATATCTTGGCGGGGGTTCGTCGCCGTACGTCAATGGACATTTCTTGGACATGCTTAGTTAACAAAGACGCGGACGCCATGTGTGGGCCGGGGGGAAGAGCACACCTATGATTTGCAAATTGCTGCAACTTTGTTCTCTGAGATGATGAATTTATAGTTTGCAAGTGGAGCAAAGTTAAAGATTCTCCGAAAATTTGGCAGGTTGCACAACCAAGACATTCGTTTGAACAAACGACAACGGGCACTGTTGAAGATGACTAAAAGACAACGAACATCGGACGATGATTTTTAGCAATTTTTTTCCGGAAAAATTTTTTGCAACGCAAAACGTGAGAGTGCGATAGATATGTAGTGATCTTAACATGCAGTAATTTAAATTGTTAAATTATAAAAAATGTGTTAAATTTAAAACATATATATAAATTATTAAATATCATCGAACTTGCATGTTTATTAAGCGTATTTACATAATATTTTTTTTAATTTTTATTTTTATTTTTGCCTTGGCCGGGTAGAGGAAGTGGTGTTTGGGGGCGGCAAGTAGCATTCACCTGTCTATTTCTGACCTCACTTTGCAATTTGCACTAATTAAAGCGGACATAAACCGGAAATTGCCATTGTTTATCCAAAAGAAAAACAATCTCAGGCCGTAGCATTCGAGTGTTTTTTACTCTCCTTTGGTGTAAGCGATGACATATATAAGAGAAAACAACATAAAGCCAGAAATGAGAACGACCCCATGTAATGAATTAAAAATTCGAAGGCCAGTCCTTTTTTTTTTTTTTGGTCTTTCTATAAGAGGGTGTGTTTTTTTTTTTTTAATTTCTCTTTTGTTTTAAGTGAAAATTTTGAGATGGATGCCTGTCCTTGAGGTTAGTGTTCATACCTAATACGTGGGTTTGATGCTTTACGTTGTGCTTTCTTGTTACATTATTATTCGATAAAAAAAACATTCTTTTTTTTTTTTTCATTTTTAACGCCAATTTGGCAATTCATTCATTTTTGTTGAGTTATTAATTTAACGCTTCTATCAAAAAGAAAAAAAAGGTGAAATTTTTTTTTAAAAAAAAACAACGTTATTTTAACTCGAGTAATGCTATTCGGCATAGAAACAAATTTGCCACCATTTAATTGTTTCCCTCAAGGAACCTGAAACACTTTCTCTTTTTTTTTCTTTTTTTTTTTTACAAAAATTTAAACCCCAAATTATTTTTAATGTTACCTTAAATATATTTATTAATAATCAAGATTTTTCTTGCAAAAAACTAAACTTTAAATAATACTTAATGTTATCATAAATCTATCATTAGATCCTAAGTTTTGATTTTCCAAAAAAAAAAAGAAAAGAAAAGAAACTGCCTGATAGTTTTTGGAAGTTTATGGAATTTGTAAGATTTCGTGAACTTTTTTTCGTGATAAAAAGCATTACTCTTTAAACTCTAATGTAAAAAGAAAATTAAAAGAAAAAAAAAAAAAAAGGGAAAAGCGTTATTTTAACGCCAACTCAAGGTAACAACGGTCAAATACGTTACCTCAACAATACTGCGTCGTTTTAACGTGCCAATCAATCTTTCGTTCCCAAGGATTCATTGCCAACGTCTCTATAAATAAATGGATCCTTCCATCCAATGACAAACACTTTTGTGGATTGGCTCTTTCAATCTCAATTCATCTTCTCACTCCTTCTCTCTCTTTTTTGTTTTGGGGTTTAGTGTTTCAGAATCCAATTCCAATTAATGGAAGGAGAGGAGCTTTTCTTCTCCCTCCTTCTCTCTCTTTTTTGTCCTTGCCGCTTGATCGGCAACAAAACATGTAAACTTTTCTTGCAAAATCTTGTAATTCGATTTACGCTTCTTCTTAGATGATTAGGGAAATTGTTCGTAGATATTTTAGAAAGAGATTATCTAACTCTCTTTTGGCTTTTCACAATTTTCTCTGTTTAATTTTCCAATCTTGAATTTTTTTGCTTTTCTAATCCTTTATGGTCCTAATTCTTGTTTTATTTCCCACAAATGTGGGGACTCGAACGCTTGTTTTTTTTTTTTTGTTTGTGTGAATTGGTCTGGGTGTCTGTGTTTGGCTTTATATTTAATACCTTATTACCAAAATTTCTTGGTAATTGATTTTATTTTTACGGCCTTATCAAACGTATGACTATATTCTTTTTTTAAAAAAAAAATTTAAATTTTAAATATGTTTATCATTATTCTAAATATATTTAATATTATTCATAAATTTTGAGTATAGTCACATAGATTTTTCAGTTTACTTTATTGGGAATCTCATAAATATTATCTCCTCGACTTTTCGTTTGTGATCCTTACACAGGTTGAGAAATCTTGGGCTTTTATTCTTTCTTTTTCTTTTTTCTTTTTTTTTCACCTGTAATCGTTATGCCGGTGGAACGTTGGGTCTTTTATTCTGCTGTAACTTTGGTCGTTTCTAGTCGCCAATTGCTGCCAAGTGCCAAGGTTCTAGTTTCTGTCACTTCTCTTATATTTGACTAGGGAAGCCTATACTGTGGTGATTCAACTTGCTCTCTAACAATGGTTTCTTTGAATGGCTATCTTCATTTCTTTTGATGACAGGAATATGAGCATTGAGCAATGCAATGACTGTTCTGCTTTAATTTGTGACAGAGGAGCTATTGAGCTAAGCTTATTTATACAGCTTTTTTTTTTTTTCCCCCCAATTCCTTTCAAAAAATGCTCACAAACATTTGGAGGTTTGAACGTGATGCTTGGCTTTCATGTTTAATTTTTTTTTTTTGCCTGTAAATAGAACAATTTTATGCCTTTTCAGTAATAAAAAATGTAAGTATTCCGAGTGTTTTTGTCTTGAATAATGTTCTGATTGAAATTACAATTGATATTTTTGAAACGAAAATTAATATTTTTGAAGTATTGTTATTTTTATATTTCAAAAACTATCAATTTTGTTTTAAAAATATCAGTCGTAATTTCAACTGAAATACTGTTCAGAACAAAAACGCCCGGTGATTTGTATGCTTTCAGTAATTAATTACTGTCTTGGGAATCTGACAACAATTTCCTTGGTCATTTCTTTTGTGGCTCATTACACAGGTTGAGAAATCTGATAGTATTTACTTGATTGTTTATAAAACCGGTTGCTTTGTCTGAACGAATTTTGCAATTAGGAAAACCTTCTATGACTGGTCCCATCATTCTGTAGCTCACAGCGTAAGCTTCATATTTTTCTGTTGCTTGTATGCCTCGTAGATTTATCGTGTCTTGAAATCAGACCCGGGACTTGCTATTTTCTGATATTCTATGTGTTGATATTTACCTTTTGTTTTCCCAAGTTGTTCCCTTTCTTTGTCTTTTCTACTATCATAATTAAAGCAATGTTATTGTTTATGTTTAGCAATAAGTTTTTTGGTTTTGATATCCTTCTGCTTGTTGTGGTTTCTGGTTACACTGGTCTGTCTTGGCATTAATTTAAGTCTTAAGTCTCTGATTTGTTTGGTGTTTCTTCTAGGCTTTTCATGGTTGGAACTTATTGTTTGCTTGAAGAGTGAAGACTGACGAGGGACAGTTAGTTGCCATTTACCTTGTTGCTTGCTAATTTTATGCTTGTTTGAATGGCTATTGTTCATCTTACTTAGACCCTGTTTGCAGCTAATTGTCTTTCCAACATTTACAACTTAACATGCATCGATTTATCACTGGATGAATCTTGCATCATGCCCCCGAGCGAAATTATGTTGATATATGTTCTGAAGTAATTAGAGCAATTCACTGGGCTATTATGTTTTTTTAAAATTTTTTTTTGTTAATTTTTAATTTTTGTGTTTGATTTCACAAATTTACGGCGATTGGCAACTGACGTTCAAAAAAGTAATTAAATTGAATGGTTGATATTTTAGTGTATATTATATTGTAGTTGGCTTTTTGGAGGACCAAAAAAAAAGGAACTAAATTGAAGAATACTTGAAATTTAAGTAGTTGGGGTGTGAGTGTGTGGTTTGAAGTCCTACACTGGAAAAGAGAGAAGTAGGCAGCACATGGGTAGGAAATACCTTGGGGCTTTTGGTTGGGATGTGGTCAATCCTATTAATTTATTGCATTGAGTTCCCCAACATTAATTTGATAAGTAATTTTTTAAAATACGTTGAACTAGCTTTTCTGACTAAGCAATTACAACTCAATGAAGTTTAGAAAGAACTAATTCACTTATTCAAAATCGAAATTTAGCCTATGAAACCAGAATGTTTACGGGTTTAAGTTAAGTAAAGGAAACAACTTTTGTCTTGAAGTTACATAATTACCAAAAAGTTGGCCGCAACCTGCATGCAACATGTTCCCATATCGACAATATAACTTAAAAGACAACCACTAATCGTGTGGTCAGACTAGAAACAGGCGTTAATTTCTGACCTTATGGTTAGAGTTCAGTATTTATTAGAGTCGATTGGTAGGATTAAAATTATACTTGATCTTGTGCTAATCATGTCAAAACTATCTAGTCTGTTTGCACCCTCCCTAGGCACAGTTTCAATGCTCCTTAGTGGGATTATAAGCACTGCCCATACTTTCTGATTTTGTTGACAAGAAAAAAAAAAAAAAAAACCGAAGAGAAAGCGTGCATGAGCCTAGTTGCTCTATTAAGTCAACAATGTCCCCCCCCCCCAGAATTATTGGAGGAACTTGAATCTAACATAGGTGCTAACTTTATTTCTTTAAATTTTCTGATAGCATTTAGCTTTGAGGAGTTGCATTACAAACGTAATGGGGGCATTCATCACAAACGTAGTGGGTTGGACTATTTGCTGCCATCATGTCCAAAGAGGAATGCAGGCCTATTTAGCCAACACTCGGCATAAAATTTTCTAATTGGTTATTTAGAATCATTCGCTGTTGCTTTTTTTTTTTTCTTTTAATCTTACCCTTCTAATTACTAATTGTATCAATATCAATTTCAAGTGAAAGTTGTTGTGAAATTTAAAGAAACCTTAAAAGCCCAAGAATCTAAAGAACAGTGTCGGGTAAATTCATGACTTGATGTCATGAATCAAACCTAGATGAGAAGTCGGGTTTCATTATTCAAAAAGGCCAAATACACAGGCTGTTTAATACAAAAACTGCCAATCTTAAGCTTAGTGCTGGGAATTTTTTTTTTAAAAAAAAAAACATCTAAATGCTGAGAAGAGAAGGCAACAATTGAGCTTTGGATGTCCCCTAAAAAAAACAATTGAGCTTTGGATTTGAGACCATATTATTTCGTTTAAGTTCCATTTGTTTTATATATTTTTCATCTAATCAAAATTTTTATGGAGTTGTTCCTGTTTTAAGCATGCTACAGTAACTAGAAAAACAGTGTTGCAAAAAGAGCTATTCAGGAGTAGAAGGAAAACCTTTCATTCCTCAGAAATCAATAGGGGCCCTTTGCTGATCTTTAATTCTTTCAATGCCAAAATTGTATACTTCCATCACAATTATTGGCTGTTTTTATTATCTAGGGTGAGCCAATGGCATGTAGAAATGTAGCATGAACTACCATAAAATTCCTTGATATCCATTATCGGGTCCAGGGACAGGCTCCAAGACAGGAGTTGGAATATCAGATCCAGGGACAGGAGTTGGAGCTAGTTTCGGATTGAGCCCCGGTCCAGGGACAGGAGTTAGAGCTAGTTTTTGATCAAGCCCTAGCCTAGGGACAGGAGCTGGGGCTAGTTTCTGATCGAGTCCTGGCAGCAAGCCACGAGCAGGTGCAACACAAAAGCTTTTAAGGACTTGAGAGGTTAAGGGATTCCAAGGGTACATCTTTGGCCAACATTTGTCTGCAACATTATTGATTGCATTGCAACAAGCAGGGCTTATGGTGCCAATTCGGAAGAGGGCTAATGATGAAACAATGTCCACTGTGCAACTGGGTACACTTGCAAGAGATGACCAGCACGCTCTTATTTGTTCCCCATCTACAGGAACAAAACCTGGCAACGGACCTGGAATTCGTAGCCCTGGTGGCAGCAGCAACTGAGATAAAGCTGCTGGAATTAGCATTTCCATGCTCAGGACAATCAGCAGCACAGCAAGTGTCTTTGGTGGCACTGTCTCCATGGGCGTACCCAAGTAGATAAGCTGTTGCATGAACTTCTGTTACAAATATTTCAAGCTTGTAGGCGATGTCTGTAGTTTGTTATATAGGCAGGGCATTTAAGCTTCACGAAGTTTGTGTTTACTAATTTGAAGCGCTAGTTGTTATATAACGTAAGAGCTTACTAGTTGCTTTCGCATTAAGTGTCGATGACATCAGTTACTCTGCTATGTGTTTAATTGTCAGTTTTTTTTCTTTTTTCGTTCTCCTTTTTGTTTTCCAAATTTTTTCAAATTTGTTATAGGCCAATATTTTCGAAACGTGGGCAATGCTCGAATACAAGCCAGGATCAATACAGGGAATTCTAGAAATGGCAGAAAAAAGTAATAAAAATCCAAAGGCCAGTTCAGGCACAAGGAAAGAATCATCGAAGCATAAAAACTAAAAAGGTCCACAACTCACTAACCAAAAAAGAATAAACCAAAGAAAGGTGTCCAGAACTCATCGTTCTAATAGGTCAGCTAAAAATCCTGCCCTCGTTAAGTATACATCAGCAGTGGCTGCGTTGAACTAAGAAATTACTGCAGTCATCTTAAAAAAACTAGCTGGGCAAAGACCCCAATTGCTACCAATCAAATGGAAGAAGCTGTTTGTGTTCCATAAAAGTCGAATAGATTTGATAAGCTGTAACGACAAGAGTACCATAACAGCAAGACACATGCTCGTTTGAAACAAGACCGTTAAATTCTACTATATATGGTTTAGCACTTGAGGTTTGGAAGACATGCAGGCAGTCATAGCGAAACCGAATGGCTGGCCCTCACTTCCTCTTCTTGGCAGGTGGCTGGGGAACCTCTTCTTCCTCTTCATCTTCTTCTTCCTCTTCTTCCTCATCAGCGTCGTCTTCATCACCATCGTCGTCATCATCCTCGTCGTCACTTCCTCCATCACCATTGGCTTCAGGGTCATCCTAGGGATCATCTTCTTCATCTCCTTCTTCACCTGAGAAATCTTTTATCACCTGCATCATCATCCTGACCATCTGCATCATCTTCACCATCATTCTCTGTGTCACTGGCATCTTTGTTTTCTTCATCAGGATGTTTCATCTTCTGAAGTTCATCTACAGGAAACCTGCAAAAGAAGTCTCACCTACCATTATGAAAATGATCCAATCCCTCACCAAAAAATCAACAGTGCAAAACATAGAAAGAGGGCAAACTCAGCAATGAGTTGATATCCTTGAGTAACGATCCAGTCTGGAAAAAAAAAAAATCATAAATCAAGTAAGGAAAGGATATTTCCTGCAAAAATGAACATGTGCAGGCTTGCTTGACCCCCCCAGGCATACAGAACAAGTGAATTCCATTATTTTATATCCCAAACATATCACATTTACACTACCATAAGTGCTACATGTCAGTACTGCGCTTTGAAATAACATACAAGGCAAGGTAAAAAACAGTTTCCTTACGCAATGAGGACCAATAATATATAGAGAATGCCAGGATCAACAATTTGGAAAACCTAGTTGAGAAAAATAACTCAACATAAGGTTTTCAAAAACTAGGCATACAAATTTTCTGATGTCCAAAAAAAAAAGAACACACAAGGCAATTAAGAAACGTTTCGAAACTGCTCACAGCTAATACAAAGTATTTCTCGTATCAAGCCAACTAATAAGGGCCAGTGCTACAAAAGCACAGGAAGATAACTAATAATAACTCCATTTGGTATATAGGACCAGAACTGCAGCACAAAAGGGACATCAAAATTTTTCATGTGGCACATAACGACACCCTCTTGCATAAGGTTCCATTGAAAACCATTCCCCACCAACTAATGCTACACTTATGGTTAGATAGTGGACTTGCGTCAGCCAATACTTTTTATCTCTAAGAGTTCCCAAATTGTCACATCTTTCTCCACTACAAACCAGAAACAAAACAGTAAAAGTGTACATCGAAAGGTAGCTAAACAGGAAAAAGCTATGAGATGCGCACATGCTAAAGGCAAGAAATAGTGGTACGCATAGATTAAGCCATGTATACTAAACACAACTAAGAACCAAAAACAGTAGGACCTCAAGATGCCCATCAAGTTAGTATTCTTTAAATGCAAGGAGTTAGGATATCAAATATTCTACCAGCAAGAAGAAACTCAATCCAATAATTAACACTCCACAATCACAAATGAAACAACTACAGAAGAAAACTCTGTCGCCAGACACTCAATTTGGTAAGTACAGCTTTGAGATGACAGACAACTCAGGCAACCCCAGAAAAGCAAGAAAAACTTACAAAAGCGACATGATAAATTACAACAGAAACAGGTACCAGCTGAATTCCAGTCCCGTTCCTTAAATTGTTGCGAGAATACAAACCAAAACAAGAACAGCTTTGCCCCAAAACAAGATTCGTCGAAAGATACCTTCACTGGCTAAAGCTAATCATCCAATTCCCAAAAGCACTCTTGTACAAAGCAACAAGCTTTAAAAGAAAAAGGGAAACTTTCGACATAAAACCACCATAGCCAGTGCATTCATGGGTGTGGTCTTGTGTCAGCAAAACAGGTCAAATAATAGACAACATCTCCAACGCACCCACAGACACAATCAGACCAATACAAATAACAAAGACCTAATGCAGATTTTTAAGAGAACCTCAAATTATAAACAAATTCCAACTGCTTAAATGAACTTAAATAAATAAATAAAAAACTTTTAAAAAAACAAAACAAAACAAAACAAACAAGACAAAAGACAACACCAAATCATAAAACATGAAAAGGCTGAAGTAAGTTGGGAGTAAGAAAAGAGTGTTAAAGGAAGCCATACCACAAAAAGAAGCCAAGCAAGAGACTTCCCAGCAGCCAAAACAGCCTCTACTACCGCAGCTTCCATGACAGAGCTTACCCACATGCTGGCCTCCACAGATCTGTCACTAGCCACCTCCATTGCTACAACAAAAGCTACACCCACATAACAATAAATTAAACCAAAAAAAATTAAATAAAATAAAATTCTCAGTACTGCATAATAAGCTTAGAGAGAGAGAGAGCGGGAGAGAGACTTTAGAGAGAGAGAGAGAGAGTGGAACCTTGTTGGCGTAGGAACCTTAGTGGCTTTCTGGGTCCGAATCCGGTTAGGGTAAACCCTAGGGTTTGGGCCGATTTTGGGATTTTAGGAGTTGGTGTATTAAATTGATATTGCCAATCCAAGTTTCACTTATTCCAGGGAAGAGTAAAGGAATTGAGTTAAGAGTGGCTGTTTGTTTTGGGGGAGGTTCAAACTGTTCTGGAAGCAACGAGAAAGCTTCTAGTAATAGTAATTTTGGGTTTTTTCCACCTTTGGTTGACTTTCCTGATTAATCATTGATTGGATAAATCCCATTTATTATTTATTTATTTATAATTATTATTATGGGGGTAATAAACTAATCCCATTAATTTTATTCAGTTTTTTTTTTTGTTATCGAATTTTTATTTTTCACCTTCATTACTACAGGGAGACAGTAACAAAAAAAACAAAAAAAGACCATCGTGTGATCGTTGGACCACAGCAGCTACGCTAGACAACCAATTGGAATCTAACACGTACACCCAACGTGGGACCCTCATCACGATAAATTTATCTGATTGGTGCAGACAGTATCACTCGCCCAATAATTAATTAATGAAAGGGAAGACAAAACCTAACCGTGCGGCTTATACAAGGAGCGTCGTGGAGAAATTATCGAGCAGACTATTAGACATATGTCCATCATTTGTTTTTTTAAGGGTGAACCCCTCGCATTTGAATTAGTATTCGCCACTTTTAATTTTAAAAATGATTTAATTTTAAAAATAAATTGTGTATCAATTGAGTCACAGCTTATTGACATTATGTCTATTATTATATTCGAATTCGTGAACTTTAATTTTGACCGTACGAAAATTTAAATGCAAAAATTTATCTCGTTATCAACCGTTTTTCGCACGAAACTCAAAACATTTAACCACTTAAACCAACCACATATCAATTAATTTAGGGTGTAAGCTCAACTTTCTCATAAATCTAATATGTGTTACAGTTATAATTTATCATCTTGAATTATTGTCTTAAAAAAATTTATGGCAATTTTCTTATCACTGAGATTTTGTTTATTACAACAATGGCTGAAATGTCAGAAAATAAAAACAAGAGTAAGACTTCAACACGCGGCCAATAGCATAGTAAATTTCAATAAAATGTCTCAATTAATTAATTATATCAAAAACACCAAACATATTAAACTGTTAGTCTTTGAGTTTGTGCTAAAAAACAAATGGAGTTGTTGGAAAAGCTAGGGTGAATTTCTTTCTCAAGCGATTTATCCATTTCCAAACTTTAACAAAATATCTCAATTAATTAATTATATCATAAACACCAGAAATGTTGAACTGTTAGTCTTTGAGTTTGTGCTAAAAGCCAAATGGAGTGGTTGGAAAAGCCAGAGCGGATTTCTTTCTCAAGTGATTTATTCATATCCAACTTGCATCCATCAAAGGGAAAGAAAAAAAAAAAAAGTGAATGTTATGTTATGTCGCATTATACAGGTGTACACGAACCACAACGTGGTAATGAAGAGTGTAAGTTACAGGTGTCCTCGAGATCAATAATGACATGAACTTTTGAATTCACCAACGAAAGCATCCATTTTCCTTTTTTTTTTTGTTTGTTTTCATGTTGGAGGGACGGAACCTATAACATTATGTCCTTACAAGTCCAACACTTGTACAGGAGAAAGTATCCATTTTTGGGTGGCCAACTATCTTTGCTATTTGCTGTTGGTGTATATGGCGTTGGAGGAATGGTCAAGTCTTTGAAAAAATTAAATGGACTCAGTATCCTTGCGAGCACATTGCAACACTGAGAGAGGAATATGCTAAGCCAAAGATGCTGTAGCTGGATGGGATAAGACTGAAAAAACGGGAAATCTTAGTCAATTGGACACTGCCGGATGGAGACTGAGTAAACTTAATACGGATGGCGCATCTAAGGGCAACCCTGGACTTGCTGGTGCAGGGGGTGTCATAAGGGATGGATGTGGCAGATGGGTTGTGGGGTTTGCCCAAAATGTGGGCATATGTTCATCTCTAGCAGCTGAACTTTGGGGTATCCTGTCGGGATTGGATCTATTATGGATATATGGCTTTCGCAAGGTTTTGGTGGAGATAGATTCTCAATCAGCTTTGGATCTCTTACGGAAGGGAGCCCCATCATCACACCGGTTAGCTAACTTGATAGACGCTTGCCGTGATCTTACTTATCGTGCCTGGAATATTCAATTTTCACATATTTTCAGGGAAGGCAATTCAAGTGCGGACTGGTTGGCGAATTATGCTCTTAAATTATCCAGAGGATTGCACATCTTTCAGGATCCCCCACTGGGGGTGATGTCCCGCTTATACCAAGACAACATCGAGGTAGCATGGCCCCGAATGGTACCTAGTTAGAGATCTATCTTACTTTCTGGCTTAGGCCTCCATGTAAACCAAAAAAAAAAAAAAAAAAGTATCCATTTTCTCTCTCCGAGCTAATTTGCAAACAATGTGTATGGGTAAACATGTCAGTTAAAGCGGGCCAATCTAACTTACACAGTCTGTATTGTATAGTATCGAGTTCGCGTTAAACACGATTAATGTTAGAATTTGGATTGAACTTATATTTTATAGCCTATGGGCCAGACTAAGCACGAATCATGATGGACCTGAACTCAAGCACAATCCGAGTTTAGACATAGCTCGAGCCTGGACATGGCCCAAGTACAACCCATAAACGAGTCCAACACAAATCCTTTTAAAAATAAGCTTAAACTCAAAATAAGAAGAGTAGGCAACAAGTTTTAAATCATAATTTAAGAAAATAAAAGTACTAATCTCTTTTATCAAATTAAGTGTAATAGTTTACATATTTTCTTGATTTGTAATTTTTATTTAACAGAACAGAATACATATCTATTTTATAAAGATTTTTTATTTATTTTTTTCCTAAATCATGAATTACAAAAATTAAAGACAATATTTATACAATATACTTATTTAAATTTCAACAGAAACTTTATGTGATATAATATTTTATTTGTAATTTTTTTAAAAAATTTTAATATTTTACTTTTGTAATTAATTATTTTAAATCTTAACTTTAAATATTTAATAATAAAAATAATATTTTTTTTTAATCTTTTACTTAAATTTTATATTTATTTATTTATAATGTATGACACTATTCAAGAACGATGAATAATATAAATGCGACTCGATTTAAGTAAAATTAATCACCTAGGCACATTATAGTTTAGGTACGATCAATGACTTAAACACGATAAGTTGAGTAGCCCAATTAAGGCATAGAGAGAGGCCCAAGCACGACAAAGTAAGCAGTCCAAACACAGTACGAAAAGAGCTCATAATGCTTGGGATTATGGGTCGTACTGAGCTCATTATTTAAATTTTTAAATACGGCACGACACGGTACGAAAGACAAATGGATTGTGGTAAGGCACTGTACAAAATAAATGAGTTTTTAAAAAAATTAAGTCTTGCCTGACACGGCACAACCCATTTGACATGTCCGAGTGTGGGCACGGCAGTCATTCTTCTCAACTCCATTCAAGAAACAAGACAACATATACACCCAGACATGTTGGTAGAACAGGTCAAAATGTGCAATAAAAGAGACACTCGTATTTCCCCTAGCGTTAACTTGTTACCTAATACAAGTCGGTAGAAAGCAATCTAAGGTTAATAAATCTAATGGTAGAAAGACAAGTTGTTGTTATTGCACCCACAAAAAAAAAAAAAAAGACATGTTTTTAAGTGGGGCTTACCAACCAGTTGATCAAGATGGTTGCTGGTTTACGATTTGAGGTTAACTAGACTTTCGCCTTAGTTCCTAACAAAGATACAAACAAGCTGAAAAAGTGCGGCCGAATCTCTCAACCAATGGACTATGGACTGCATGAGGAATTCTGAAAAATCCAAACTACATCCAATAAATGAATTGGGAATCACAGAACAACAGGGATGCAAAATTATTATGGCGATAGGTGCCCGCCTACACCTCATCTAACTCGTGAAGCTATTTTCACGCTAATGAGCACTGGCTACAGATAATGATAAGCGAAGAAAAACCAAAGAGCAGGCCTTTTTACACTAAGAATAAATTAAAGGCTTGTTCATAATTCCCACATATTGATAGCCATTGCAAACAATATTCACTCAACAAAAAGGCCAGAACCACTCAAAATCAACTAAAGTAAGAGGACATTAACTGTGCATTAATAATTCAGGTGTTTTCGGAGGTCATTCATATGATGAGCGAAGATTCACGTAACCAATCCCAATTAAATGTAGGGATGAAGGCTTTGTTGAACATATATTTTGCAGAATCATCATTCTTTTGAATTCAGCGACATGATAGCATTCAATAAGGAACAGACAAAATAATGATCTCTTCCTTCTGAACTTTCTTTAGCTCCAGATAACATAATAAAAAGGACAAAAAACAACCAAATTAATTCGACAAATGGAAACTGTATGTCAACGAATGATAGCTTATTTACCCAATGTGTCAAAATAAAATGCCATTAAACCTCCACCTTATGGCCCCCAAAGCTGGATGATCCTCAATCCCTGCCTTAAAACATGACTTTGATATATCTTGGTTATTGTTTATTTCAATTTGGACTTCTTTCGTATTTAAGCAAACAGTAATGATAGGGAGCCACTCCTATAACGAAAACTTGCTCTCCACAACTATAAAAAGGCTTATTTTGGGGGCTCCCTCAGAATAGCCTTGTGTGGAGCGTGGAGCAAAAATGTGACTCCCTAACGAAGCTCTTACGCAAACAATTCTCACTTCAGAACCGACTCACATCAGCATTGCTATAAAGTCCATTAGACGAATCCGGAGAAATCAGCCACATATTTAGTTTCAATGCAGAACAAACAAGAATGGAAACAACACAACAAGCTCTTAAATTAAGGAAGCACATATCCATAGCCTTAGCTCAAGATGAAGTCTTTCTCATTTTATCATCAAGGAAGCACATAAGACATAACAGCAAACAAACTACCCAGAGGCAACAATCTCCACAAAAGTAATAATTCAGACATATACCAAAAACTAAAGCCCACTAATTCATTTTTCCAACTTACTGTGGAAGTTTCCCAGATCGAAAAACTGCAAACTTTGACAATTCCGAGTACTTATAATCAATCCCATTCTCCTTCAGGAAACCTTCAAGCTCTGCTTTAACTCCTTCAGGATCAGCACTCTCACATTCCAACTCGTAACAAACCCCAAATTCATACTTAGTCTCGTCCACTTCCAGCTTTAAGCCTCTCCAATCATAAACGTCTCTCACATTCTCAAACCCACCAAGACAGACGAAACCCATTTCGCCCAGAGCCCCAAAAAACTCGTCTTTACACCTTCTCATGATCCTCGACTCGATCGAGCTTAGCTTGGGTGGGTCCCCCACGCAGTGACGGCCGATCGGAGGGTCGATTTCTTCCTCGTCCTCCTCGACCCGGCTGACGCCGTTGACCAGCACTGGCTTGGCCTTGAGGGAGAGAACGCAGCGGGCGTCGTTGTCGGAGAATCGCAGGCGGAGGACGGCGCGCTGGGCGGCGAGAGTGGCGGAGGCGGTGTCGAAGAAGAGGTTCTGTTGGTTATGGGTCTTGGTGTGAAATGGGGAAAGGAGGGACTTCAGGTGGCCGTGGGCGGCTGCGTCGCGGAGGCGCAACTTCACCTCCACCTCCATGATGTTTTTCAGCATTAGGAGGAGAGGCCAATGCGGTGGGATTTGGAGGAGGGATTGGGTTGGTTGCGGTCGAGTAAGTGGAGTAAAGCGCCGGCGGATGTAGTTGCAGAGGCGGCGGCGGCGCTTTTGCGGGCTTCTTCGAGTTCTTCTTTGTCTTCAATTTTGACTTCGATCTTGGTCGGTTTTCTTCTCAGCATTTTCGGCCGTTTGGCTTCCGAGAAAGTCGCGGAAGCGTTTTGCTGCTTCTATTCCATCCACCAAATTGAATTTTTGTTCTTTTCTGACGTAAATTTCTTTCTAAGAAAAAAAAAAATTGACCTCAATTTATGTTTCAATCCAAGCCCACAGAGACCAAGCCCATGGAAAATCAGATCCACTAATTCCAACCCAGTACAACCCAATTTGAAACCCACAAAAACTGAATCCAAGCCCATGTAACCTCACATCACCACCCCATTTGTTCCAATAAAAGCAGCCTCGGATTTATATTTTGTTCTATTCAATTCAAGACTTTCAATCTTAACGACAAAAAAAAAAAAAAAAACACAGTGGGTGAAAAGTTATTGATGATTTTTTTTTTGATTAAAATGTAAAGTCATTCATTAAAATATAAGGTACAAACAAATATATAGAGGACAACCTAAACTTAAACTCATACACGCCTTACATAAATAGAAGAAAACGAACTATTCTATCATACAAATGAAGTCCACCACAACTTGAAATTTAATCCCTGCAACACACCAAGCATGCCATAAAAGGTACCCAGCTCGTGCCTAAGGCCCAAAAAAAGAAAGCCTGCAAGTATCAGGGCTGGATCCAGAGCCCGACTCGAAAAGACCATCATTTGAAAACTCCAAACACTCCAACACCACCAACAAGGAGGTGAACCCCCGGCGAGCCAGAGAGGTGGCAACCCTCAAAGGGTCTGACGACATCAGAGAACCAGTTGGAAGCTGGACACACGCCAGATAACGCCACTGTGCCAAACAAAGCCATAGTTGCAGAGAAACCCGAGTAGCAGGAAGCGAAAATCGGGCAAAAGTTGATAACTTGGAGCAGAGCAGGAGGCGGCGCAAGACGAGCTATACAGAGGCTCCCTCAACTCCAAAAAGCACCCCCTCCCCTACTCTCACCCCGCAAAGCACAGGGTTGAAGCAGGGGAGGCCATCAAAACCTCAAACCTTCACTAAGCACTCGAAACCGAGGAGATCTTAAAATTAGAAGGGACAGCGAAACACTAACATCACAAAGGAAAGAAAACCAGCACCTAACCCACGAGGGGTACGAAGCTCCATAAGGGAGCATGAACGCCAACAAAGAACGACGGCGACGAAGACAAATCGGGACAAAAGCTACTAGCGCACGATAACAGCCTCTCGGCACCAAATAGCAAAGCCTATAAAAGTTATTGATGCTCGTGATTTATATTATTGATCTGTGCATTGAACTATAATCAATTTGATGTAATATTCGAGTTTGTAAAATGATGTAAATCACATTTTTATCAAAAATATAATGTACAGACAATTTAATAATACTCTATTGACACTTTTTTTTTTTTTTCAAGGATCACTGTGGCCAAATTTTTGTTTATCTTTTTATGCATTTCATTTTTCGCTTAAGATGTCTTGATTAATCATAATCTCATAACTTTTGAACACCAATTATTGCTAACCAACGGTGTTTAGATGAACTTTATTAATAATATCAACCGAAATTTACATAAACCCAAGTCATGGAATGCACGTTGTTTAGAAGTTTGACTCCAATTTTTTGGTCGACCACGAGATAAGAATTAACATATTCTCCTCAGCAACTTCTTATGTGAACGAGAAAAGTGTAAATCAACGTTTTCTTAAAAATAATTAATAATATTGACATATGATCTATATACAGATGACCTTTTATAAGTATCTCATCGGTTTATAAACTGGGCAATGTCTTTTTTTTTTTTTCATTTTCGACCATGCCATGGTGCCACTGGTTCCTGACTTTATCTTTTTCATTTTATTCTCTTCTCATCGTCGTTTTATGCACGTTCACATCTCTTTTTTTCTTTTCTTCAGTAATAAGAGAGCTATCATATCAGTTTAAATAAGAGGTTTGTCGAATTATTAATTATATAATATATATTTTTTTTTATAAATTTTAAATACTTTTTAATTATAATTATAATTTGAATTATTTAAAATAAAAAATTAAATTTTAATCATAAAAATATCTTCTGAAGAACGAATTATCTTACTAATAAAAAATTTAGAGACTTCGGACGAAGGCCTTTTTCAATTTAGGAAAATGGTAAAAAGTTAGTCCTCGGTTCTGCTGCTGCTTATGGAAAAAAGCCTTCAATTCTAAAATTTATGCACTAATTCTAAGATTGTAAATTTGTTATGAGCGGACGCCTATTCTATTACGATATCATTTGGCTTATTAATCATACATTTGACTAGGAAGTCAAAAACAATTATTTTCATGTTATAAATTCATCATCACTGCGGGCAAAAAAAAAAAAAAATTCATCATCACAAATAAAAAATATATTTATATATATAGGATTACACTAAAACTAAAAAAAAAAAAAAGGAAAAGAATAAACGACAAGATCACACATCAATGCAAAGATTGTAATTTGTTTTTTTTTTGGAGTAAATGCAAAGATTGAAATTTAAGCACATCTAAAACGAAACGTAGTAGACTTTCCTAATAGCTAAGAGTAGTATCATTCATATGTGATTTACTATATACCTTAATCTATATGATTATTATCATAGGATCGAATGTGACAATTTAGTAGTATTTTAATATATCTTTTTAACATTAATTTAGATTTGAATGTCTACACTCATGTTTTTTTTTAGTATCTGTAGTTAGGTGGCCACGTAATGATATGACAAAAGATTGCACGCCTCATTGAGTTATAGACTCGTTAGCACTGTAATTGAGTTTAGAAGATATTCATTTTAGTTCCAGTAGTACTATAGTAGTGTGTTTTCTTTTTGGAAGAGGTTGAATAAAGACTATAGAATAATAAATGTTAACTTGATAGTCGTCATATTTGTAATGTGATTTTTTTATTAAAAAAATAATTTATATAATTATCATCTATGACAACATTATAATAGGAGAAACAATAATATATAAATTTTTTTTTCAGTAAGAATATTCAAATTAATTGTATTAAAAATTATAAAAACTTATTTATTTATTTGTCTCGTTGTAAAGTCAAGGAAGAAATAATACTACAAAATACGAGTTCACAGTTCACAAACACCAAAAACAAAAAAGAAAAAAAGGAAATTCAATCTCTTTCTGCCCAATCTGAAGTTCAACACGGGACGGCTAAACGACCCGACCCAGAGGAGCGTGCCCAATCTGCCAATTTCTACTTCGCTTCCTCGCCATTCTTTCTCTGGCTTTCCACGGAAAAAAAAGAGAAAAAAACTCTAATAATCAATTCAATCTCGGATTATAATCTTCTTCGATTAAAAGAGCCCCACCGCAGGCCAAAAGTCCAATCCAAGAAAAAGCAAATTTTTTTTTTGACTTTCTTGTGGGAAAATGTCGTCGGAGATCGAGGTGGTGGAGGAGGAGGTGGTGGAATCGGCGGCTGTCAACGGAGCAAATGGGTTTGAAAACGGCGAAGCCGGAGGTGGTTTGGGGGAAGAGAGCTTGAGGAACGATGTTTACACGGCGGCGGCTTACGGGGATATGGAGAAGCTTCAGAGATTGGTCGAGAGTGAGGGTTGCTCTGTCTCCGAGCCCGATGGCCGTGGCTACTATGCTTTGCAGTGGGCCGCCTTGAACAACCGGACCGCCGCCGCTCAGTATATCCTCGAGGTCCTCTCTCTCTCTCTCTCTCTCCCCGGGTTTGTGATTTTGCTTGTTTGATGGGTTTATTGAATTGGGTATTCTTTTGTTTGTGTTTTTTTTTGTGGGTTATTTGACTCGATTATTTGATCGCAGTTTGTTGTTTGCAGATAATTGATTGGTTTGTTTTACTAACATTGTTTTTTGTGTTAACTTAATTCTGTTTGGGATTTGATGTTATGAGTTGATTGTTATGTTTAAATAAAGCTTTGAGTTAATTAAATAGTTGAGGTTATGAACCCAAAAAAATACGTACTTGCGGTCTTTTGTTGCGTTTGCAGAGTTGTTTTTGGTTCATTGACTATTGTATAGCATTTGACAAGTAAAAATGGTTATGAGATTTTTGATTAACACTCAGTTGAGTTGATTACTTGGTCATTTTTAGTATTAATGTTGAGGTGATTCGTAGCTTGTTTTGCTTTCCTAAATCAAACATTTGATGTCAATTGACATGTCACTGGGTGTTCCTAATTGTCAGCACGGGGGAGATGTAAATGCAGCAGATCATACCGGTCAAACAGCATTGCACTGGAGTGCTGTTCGGGATGCAATCGAAGTTGCGGAGCTTTTACTTCAAGAGGGAGCTCGGGTTAATTGTGCTGATATGTGTGGCTACCAGGTTAGTGTGGATTCTGCCTCCTTTTGCCAATAATACAACAAGATATTCACTTGTAGCATCCTATCAATACACAGCATATGGTCCTGAGTGGTATAATATATTTTGAAGGTCCTAAATCATTGACTGACCTTTTTAAATACTTTGGTTGAATTAGTTTCTGTAGGGACGTGTGTGTTTTGCTTTCCTGTTTTCTTTTTTCACTTTGTGTTATTTATGTATTTTGTGTGTGTGATTGGATATCAAGCAGCCAAAGATTTGAATGCAAGAATTTAGTGATCAACAATGAGAATAATTTGCGTTTTTGTGGCTGCTGGAATATGTTCAAAATCGAGTAGGAGGATGAGTGTCATTGGAAATGATCCCGACATTTTTCATTTTCACATGCAACTGGTTTTTTTTTTTTTTTCTGCGAATTTTGAAATTCCTGGTATATGCAGCTATAATTGCTAGTTTTTTGGCCAGTGAAAATCAGGATAACAACATGTTGATTATCCATTTGAAATGACTGCAGCCAACACATGTTGCTGCTCAATATGGTCAGACAGCTTTTCTTTATCATATAGTCTCAAAGCGGAATGCTGACCCAGATGTTCCTGATAATGATGGAAGAAGCCCTTTACACTGGTATGTGAGGAAGATTTAAATCTAACAAGCTACTGATATGCATATCTGTTATTTTTTTAATTAGTGTTCCTAGCTTCCTCTCACTTGAGTTCATCATTCTTTTTTTCCCCGTCCTTTGGAGGAAAAATCAATGTTGATTTATCAAATTGTGTAATTGTGCATTCTCATAGTCCTTAATCTGTGTCCATTGAGATTGTTTTCTGTTTTGTTCTTAAAAATCAATGAGCTGGCTTTTACTCAGTGCTCATTTTAAATATAAACCAGTTTCTCTTTGTCTTTTTGGCATTTGGTTGTCAAATAGTTCAGAAACGAGTTATATATATATATATATATATATTCCCCTCTGAATGATTTAATTGAAGATTCCATACTTTTCTTTTTTTGGTTCTGTTTTGGAGAATTTTAGGGCTGCATATAAGGGTTTTGCAGATTGTATACGCCTTCTACTATTTCTGGATGCATATAGGGGGCGCCAAGATAACGAGAGTAATTGTCCATTCTGAATATTCAAATTCCTCTTTTGTAAAAAAGTTTTTAAGGAATGAAATAGGCTTTTTAAATCTTTTAGAGACTTACTCTTCTTCCCAATTCCAGGTTGTACACCTCTCCATTGGGCTGCTATTAGGGGTAACTTGGAGGCATGCACAGTGTTAGTACAGGCTGGAAAAAAAGAGGACTTGGTGGCAACTGATAACACTGGCCTTACACCTGCTCAGCTAGCTTCTGATATGAACCACAGACAAGTTGCTTTTTTCCTTGTAGGTGTTCCATAACAAACTACTTTTGATTGGTTAGTAAAATTCTTGTTTTTCTCTACTTTTGCTGTAATAATTAATGACTTGGTGTTCTTTTATCAAAAGTTGGCAACTTGGTTTTGACTGGAGTCTAATCGGTTTAGCTATGATCCATTTGTATTTGGAGCCAATTTTACTCCATTGAACTGAAAACTCTTAAAGAAGCAAAAGGAGAAACAAAAGAAAATGAAAGAATATTATTATTATCAATGTAGGGCCAGGCATTTTACTTTGTAGTGTGAAGAACACTTTAAACAGGATAAGCTAAGCAAGTTCTTGATGTGTGGTGTGAAGAACACTTTAGACAGTATAAGCTGGTTCCTTTGAGCACCAACATGGTGCTTTTAAAAAACTGTGGTTCTAAATAGGTGGATGCGGTAGGGATTTGACAACCAAATGAAATTGTCAAATGCATTTATAAACACTGCTCTTATCACTTTCAAATGACTTAGGTTTTCATGCATGCATGGAACTGGGATGGGTTGGCGGTTGTTGATGAGTACCCTGTTTGACAAAAGGAGTCAGATAAGGGCTAGGATTGGTGGCCACCAACTAAAATCTTGTTTGAAAAACAAGCCAGCATGGTCTATAAGTACGGTCCATGTCTACCATGGTCCCTATTTAATTCTGCCACTTATTTACAGAAAGTATACTCCTGCTGTTTTCTTATAGGTTGCAAGTGTTATGTTTAATTAGTTATACAAAGTATGTTTTCTTTGAAGGACCTTTTGTTCCTGGTAGTGCTCCCCACCCCTTTTACCTCTCCATGATACTTATGAGGAGGTCTATTGCTAATGACTAATTTATTTTATGGTCTTCAAATAGTTGTGGTTGATGTTAGCTTGTTTTTTTTTCCCTCTTTCGTTCAATTTTATTCCAAGCAGGCTTAGAGCTGTATTCTCATTTGAGGTTACAATCTCCCCAGCTGAAGAAGTGACTAGTTGTACATGAACAAAAATTTTATCATCGTAGCCCCCCAATAAATTTATGTAATAACAATTCTAATCTGCAGGGAAATGCCAGAAGGTTGCTTGACAAACGTTGTGATGGGAATAGCCGGCTGGGTCGTCTCTTGAAGTTAGGACTTGCACCTTTACTTTGGTGTGCAATCTTGCTTCTACTGGTGACCTACCTATATTCAAGGCACTAGAAAAGGCCACTCGAGGTGGGAACCGATTAGTAATATTTGTTAGAGTGTGCGACTCGTTTAGCGATAGGGTTAGAATTCTCTTATGTGCATCAAATCCCTCCAAGTTACACGAAACACATTAATTGTTGATGACAGGTGAGATCAAGGTCCAGTGTTAGGGATAAAAGAAATTGTGTGGACTCAGTATCTACTTCTGTTAGAGTGATTGAAGACGTGTACACGATTGGAAGGGAGGTTTGGAGAGGTTTAGAGAACAAATTCAATCATTTCTCTCACTTATCTTTTTTTTAATAATAGACTGTTATCTCTTCTACATATTAAAAAAAAAAAGTGTAAACATACTAATACTTCGATGGTGGCCCACACAAGATAGATGACTACATATGTGCAATGTTCTATTTTTACATTAACAAAAAAAATCATTATTCTCACTCATATTTTTTTTAGTTAATATAATTTATTTATGATCTTATATTACACAATTAATATAATTCACTTAAAATAAAAAATAAAAAAATAAATTTATATAATATTATATTATAAGTAAATTTTATTCACTTAAAAAATAATAAAATTAATAAGTACAAGAAAAAAAAAAGCTACAAAAAGAAAATTTTAAAGACAATATTGGAACCTGAAAGCAACCCAAAGTACTAGGTGCTGTTTCAAGTTTTTCAAGCTCAACGACTCCTTGTGAAGATGAAAAGGACGAGGGGGACAGCAAGCCGAGGTCGATGATAGGGATTGGGGCCAGCGGAGGGGAGGGATCCATAGTTCCAAACTTGCCCTCGTTGATATGATATCTTGGCGGGGGTTCGTCGCCGTACGTCAATGGACATTTCTTGGACATGCTTAGTTAACAAAGACGCGGACGCCATGTGTGGGCCGGGGGGAAGAGCACACCTATGATTTGCAAATTGCTGCAACTTTGTTCTCTGAGATGATGAATTTATAGTTTGCAAGTGGAGCAAAGTTAAAGATTCTCCGAAAATTTGGCAGGTTGCACAACCAAGACATTCGTTTGAACAAACGACAACGGGCACTGTTGAAGATGACTAAAAGACAACGAACATCGGACGATGATTTTTAGCAATTTTTTTCCGGAAAAATTTTTTGCAACGCAAAACGTAAGAGTGCGATAGATATGTAGTGATCTTAATATGCAGTAATTTGAATTGTTAAATTATAAAAAATGTGTTAAATTTAAAATATATATATAAATTATTAAATATTATCGAACTTGCATGCTTATTAAGCGTATTTATATAATATTTTTTTTAATTTTTATTTTTATTTTTGCCTTGGCCGGGTAGAGGAAGTGGTGTTTGGGGGCGGCAAGTAGCATTCACCTGTCTATTTCTGACCTCACTTTGCAATTTGCACTAATTAAAGCGGACATAAACCGGAAATTGCCATTGTTTATCCAAAAGAAAAACAATCTCAGGCCGTAGCATTCGAGTGTTTTTTACTCTCCTTTGGTGTAAGCGATGACATATATAAGAGAAAACAACATAAAGCCAGAAATGAGAACGACCCCATGTAATGAATTGAAAATTCGAAGGCCAGTCCTTTTTTTTTTTTTTGGTCTTTCTATAAGAGGGTGTGTTTTTTTTTTTTTTAATTTCTCTTTTGTTTTAACTTTTAAGTGAAAATTTTGAGATGGATGCCTGTCCTTGAGGGTAGTGTTCATACCTAATACGTGGGTTTGATGCTTTACGTTGTGCTTTCTTGTTACATTATTATTCGATAAAAAAAACATTCTTTTTTTTTTTTCATTTTTAACGCCAATTTGGCAATTCATTCATTTTTGTTGAGTTATTAATTTAACGCTTCTATCAAAAAGAAAAAAAAGGTGAAATTTTTTTAAAAAAAAAAACAACGTTATTTTAACTCGAGTAATGCTATTCGGCATAGAAACAAATTTGCCACCATTTAATTGTTTCCCTCAAGGAACCTGAAACACTTTCTCTTTTTTTTTCTTTTTTTTTTTTACAAAAATTTAAACCCCAAATTATTTTTAATGTTACCTTAAATATATTTATTAATAATCAAAGATTTTTCTTGCAAAAAACTAAACTTTAAATAATACTTAATGTTATCATAAATCTACCATTAGATCCTAAGTTTTGATTTTCCAAAAAAAAGGAAAAGAAAAGAAACTGCCTGATAGTTTTTAGAAGTTTATGGAATTTGTAAGATTTCGTGAACTTTTTTTCGTGATAAAAAGCATTACTCTTTTAACTCTAATGTAAAAAGAAAATTAAAAGAAAAAAAAAAGGAAAAGCGTTATTTTAACGCCAACTCAAGGTAACAACGGTCAAATACGTTACCTCAACAATACTGCGTCGTTTTAACGTGCCAATCAATCTTTCGTTCCCAAGGATTCATCGCCAACGTCTCTATAAATAAATGGATCCTTCCTTCCAATGACAAACACTTTTGTGGATTGGCTCTTTCAATCTCAATTCATCTTCTCCCTCCTTCTCTCTCTTTTTTGTTTTGGGGTTTAGTGTTTCAAAATCCAATTCCAATTAATGGAAGGAGAGGAGCTTTTCTTCTCCCTCCTTCTCTCTCTTTTTTGTCCTTGCCGCTTGATCGGCAACAAAACATGTAAACTTTTCTTACAAAATCTTGCAATTCGATTTACGCTTCTTCTTGGATGATTAGGGAAATTGTTCGTAAATATTTTAGAAAGAGATTATCTAACTCTCTTTTGGCTTTTCACAATTTTCTCTGTTTAATTTTCCAATCTTGAATTTTTTTGCTTTTCTAATCCTTTATGGTCCTAATTCTTGTTTTATTTCCCACAAATGTAGGGACTCGAACGCTTGTGTTTTTTTTCTTGTTTGTGTGAATTGGTCTGGGTGTCTGTGTTTGGTTTTATATTTAATATTTTATTACCAAATTTTCTTAGTAAGTGAATTTACTTTTACAGACCTTATTAAACGTATGACTATGTTCTTCTTTTACAAAAAATTTAAAATTTAAAAATATTTACTATTACTCTAAATATATTTAATATTATTTATAAACTTTAGTATTTAAAATTTTTTACCTTATTTAAATATAGTCACGTACACTTTTTCAGTTTACTTTATTGTGCATCTCATAAATATTATCTCCTTGACTTTTCGTTTGTGATTCTTACACAGGTTGAGAAATCTTGGGCTTTTATTCTTTCTTTTTCTTTTTTCTTTTTTTTTCACCTGTAATCGTTATGCCGGTGGAACGTTGGGTCTTTTATTCTGCTGTAACTTTGGTCGTTTCTAGTCGCCAATTGCTGCCAAGTGCCAAGGTTCTAGTTTCTGTCACTTCTCTTATATTTGACTAGGGAAGCCTATACTGTGGTGATTCAACTTGCTCTCTAACAATGGTTTCTTTGAATGGCTATCTTCATTTCTTTTGATGACAGGAATATGAGCATTGAGCAATGCAATGACTGTTCTGCTTTAATTTGTGACAGAGGAGCTATTGAGCTAAGCTTATTTATACAGCTTTTTTTTTTTTTTCCCCCAATTCCTTTCAAAAAATGCTCACAAACATTTGGAGGTTTGAACGTGATGCTTGGCTTTCATGTTTTATTTTTTTTTGCCTGTGTTCTATTTGAACAATTTTATGCCTTTTCACTAAGAAAAAAATGTAAGTGTTGCGGGTGTTTTTGTCTTGAGTGGTCTACTGATTGAAATTACGACTGATATTTTTGAAACAAAAATTGATATTTTTGAAGCATTTGTTATTTTTATATTTCAAAAACTATCAATTTTGTTTTAAAAATATCAATCGTAATTTTAACTGGAACAATCTTTAGAACAAAAACGCCGGGAATTTGTATGCTTTTAGTAATTAATTACTGTCTTGGGAATCTGACAACAATTTCCTTGGTCATTTCTTTTGTGGCTCATTACACAGGTTGAGAAATCTGATAGTATTTACTGGATTGTTTATAAAACCGGTTGCTTTGTCTGAACGAATTTCGCAACTAGGAAAACCTTCTATGACTGGTCCCATCATTCTGTAGCTCACAGCGTAAACTTCATATTTTTCTGTTGCTTGTATGCCTCGTAGATTTATCGTGTCTTGAAATCAGACCCGGGACTTGCTATTTTCTGATATTCTATGTGTTGATATTTACCTTTTGTTTTCCCAAGTTGTTCCCTTTCTTTGTCTTTTCTACTATCATAATTAAAGCAATGTTATTGTTTATGTTTAGCAATAAGTTTTTTGGTTTTGATATCCTTCTGCTTGTTGTGGTTTCTGGTTACACTGGTCTGTCTTGGCATTAATTTAAGTTTTAAGTCTCTGATTTGTTTGGTGTTTCTTCTAGGCTTTTCATGGTTGGAACTTATTGTTTGCTTGAAGTTTCTTGCTAATTTTATGCTTGTTTGAATGCCTATTGTTCATCTTAATTAGACCCTGTTTGCAGCTAATTGTCTTTCCTACATTTACAACTTAACATGCATCGATTTATCACTGGATGAATCTTGCATCATGCCCCCGAGCGAAATTATGTTGATATATGTTCTGAAGCAATTAGAGCAGTTCACTAGGCTATGTTTTTTTTTTAATTTTTAATTTTTGTGTTTGATTTCACAAATTTACGGCTATTGGCAACTGGCGTTCAAAAACGTAATTAAATTGAATGGTTGATATTTTAGTGTATATTATATTGTAGTTGGTTTTTTGGAGGACAAAAAAAAAAGGAACTAAAATGAAGAATACTTGAAATTTTAGTTGTTGGGGTGTGAGTATGTGGCTTGAAGTCCTACACTGGAAAAGAGAGAAGTAGGCAGCACATGGGTAGGAAATACCTTCGGGCTTTTGGTTGAGATGTGGTCAATCCTATTAATTTATTGCATTGAGTTCCCCAACATTAATTTGATAAGTAATTTTCTAAAATAGGTCGAACTAGTTTTTCTGACTAAATAATTATAACTCAGTGAAGTTTAGAAATAACTAATTCACTTATTCAAAATTGAAATTTAGCCTATGAAACCAGAATGTTTACGAGTTTAAGTTGAGTAAAGGAAGCAACTTTTGTCTTGAAGTTACATAATTACCGAAAAATTGGCCGCAACCTGCATGCAACATGTTCCCAGATCCACAATATAACTTAAAAGACAACCATTAATCATGTGGTTAGATTAGAAACAGACGTTAATTTTCAGCCTTATGGTCGGGATTCGACGTTCATTAGGGTCGATTAGTGGGGTTAAAATTATGCCCGATCTTGTGCTAATCATGTCAAAATTATCTGGTCTGTTTGCATCCTCCGTAAGCACAATTTCAATGCTCCTTAGTTGGATTATGAGCACTGCCCATACTTTCTTATTTTGTTGACAAGAAAAAAAAAAAAAACCGAAGAGAAAGCGTGCATGAGCCTAGTTGCTCTATTAAGTCAACAATGTCCCTCCCAGAATTACTGGACGGACTTGAATCTAACATAGGTGCTAACTTTGTTTCTTTAAATTTTCTCATAGCATTTAGCTTTGAGGAGTTGCATTACAAAGGTAATGGGGGCATTCATTACAAAAGTAGTGGGTTGGACTATTTGCTGCCATCATGTCCAAAGAGGAATGCAGGCCTATTTAGCAAACACTCGGCATAAAATTTTCTAATTGGTTATTTAGAATCATTTGCTGCTGCTTTGTTTTTTTTTTAATCTTACCCTTCTAATTACTAATTGTATCAATATCAATTTCAAGTGAAAGTTGTTGTGAAATTTAAAGAAACCTTAAAAGCCCAAGAATCTCAAGAACAGTGTCGGGTAAATTCATGACTTGATGTCATGAATCAAACCCAGATGAGAAGTCAGGTTTCATTATTCAAAAAGGCCTAATACACAGGTTGTTTAATACAACAACTGCCAAGCATAAGCTTAGTGCTGGGAATTTTTTTTTTTTTTTAAAAAAAAAACATCTAAATGCTGAGAAGAGAAGGAAACAATTGAGCTTTGGATTTCCCCTAAAAAAAAACAATTGAGCTTTGGATTTGAGACCAAATTATTTCGTTAAAGTTCCATTTGTTTTATATATTTTTCATCTAATCAAAATTTTTATGGAGTTGTTCCTGTTTTAAGCATGCTACAGATCGTAACTAGAAAAACAGTGTTGCAAAAAGAGCTATTCAGAAGTAGAAGGAAAACCTTTCATTCCTCAGAAATCAATAGGGGCCCTTTGCTGATCTTTAATTCTTTCAATGCCAAAATTGTATACTTCCATCACAATTATTGGCTATTTTTATTATCTAGGGTGAGCCAATGGCATGTAGAAATGTAGCAGGAACTACCATAAAATTCCTTGATATCCATTATCGGGTCGAGGGACAGGCTCCAAGACAGGAGTTGGAATATCAGATCCAGGGACAGGAGTTGGAGCTAGTTTCGGATTGAGCTCCGGTCCAGGGACAGGAGTTAGAGCTAGTTTTTGATCAAGCCCTAGCCCAGGGACAGGAGTTGGGGCTAGTTTCTGATCGAGTCCTGGCAGCAAGCCACGAGCAGGTGCAGCACAAAAGCTTTTAAGGACTTGAGAGGTTAAGGGATTCCAAGGGAACATCTTTGGCCAACATTTATCTGCAACATTATTGATTGCATTGCAACAAGCAGGGCCTATGGTGCCAATTCGGAAGAGAGCTAATGATGAAACAATGTCCACTGCGCAACTGGGTACACTTGTCAGAGATGACCAGCACGCTCTTATTTGTTCCCCATCTACAGGAACAAAACCTGGCAACGGACCTGGAATTCGTAGCCCTGGTGGCAGCAGCAACTGAGATAAGGCTACTGGAATTAGCATTTCCATGCTCAGGACAATCAGCAGCACAGCAAGTGTCTTTGGTGGCACTGTCTCCATGGGCGTACCCAAGTAGATAAGCTGTTGCATGAACTTCTGTTACAAATATTTCAGGCTTGTATGCGATGTCTGTAGTTTGTTATATAGGCAGGGCATTTAAGCTTCACTGAAGTTTGTGTTTACTGATTTTGAAGCGCTAGTTGTTACATAACGTAACAACTTACTAGTTATTAGCTTTCGCATTAAGTGTCAATGGCATCAGTTACTCTGCTATGTGTTTAATTGTCAGTTTTCTTTTTTTTTTCGTTCTCCTTTTCGTTTTCCTTTTTTTTTAAAAATTTGTTATAGGCCAATATTTTCGAAACGCGGGCAATGCTCGAATGCAAGCCAGGACCAATACAAGGAATTCTAGAAATGGCAGAAAAAAGTAATAAAAATCCAAAGGCCAGTTCAGGCACAAGGAAACAATCATCGAAGCATAAAAACTAAAAAGGTCCACAACTCACTAACCAAAAAAGAATAAACCAACAAAAGGTGTCCACAACTCATCGTTCTAATAGGATCAGCTAAAAATCCTGCCCTCGTTAAGTATACATCAGCAGTGGCTGCGTTGAACTAAGAAATTACTGCACTCATCTTGAAAAACTACCTGGGCAAAGACCCCAATTGCTACTAATCAAATTGAAGAAGCTGTTTGTGTTCCATAAAAGTCGAATAGATTTGATAAGCTGTAACGACAAGAGTACCATAACAGCAAGACACATGCTCGTTTGAAACAAGACCGTTAAATTCTACTATATATGGTTTAGCACTTGAGGTTTGGAAGACATGCAGGCAGTCATAGCGAAACCGAATGGCTGGCCCTCACTTCCTCTTCTTGGCAGGTGGCTGGGGAACCTCGTCTTCCTCTTCATCTTCTTCTTCCTCTTCTTCCTCCTCTTCTTCCTCATCAGCGTCGTCTTCATCACCATCGTCATCATCATCCTCGTCGTCACTTCCTCCATCACCATTGGCTTCAGGGTCATCCTCGGGATCATTGTCTTCATCTCCTTCTTCACCTGAGAAATCTTCATCACCTGCATCATCATCCTGACCATCTGCATCATTATCATCTTCATCATCTTCACCATCATTCTCTGTGTCACTGGCATCTTTGTTTTCTTCATCAGGATGTTTCATCTTGTGAAGTTCATCTACAGGAAACCTGCAAAAGAAGTCTCACCTACCATTATGAATATGATCCAATCCCTCACCAAAAAATCAACAGTGCAAAACATAGAAAGAGGGCAAAAATGAAATGTTTCTCAACCTCTCATCTATTAGAGTCAAACTCAGCAATGAGTTGATATCCTTGAGTAACGATCCAGTCTGGAAAAAAAAAATCATAAATCAAGTAAGGAAAGGATATTTCCTGCAAAAATGCACATGTGCAGGCTTGCTTGACCCCCCAGGCATACAGAACAAGTGAATTCCACTATTTTATATCCCAAACATATCACATTTACACTACCATAAGTGCTACATGTCAGTACTGCGCTTTGAAATAACATACAAGGCAAGGAAAAAAACAGTTTCCTTACGCAATGAGGACCAATAATATATAGAGAATGCCAGGATCAACAATTTGGAAAACCAAGTTGAGAAAAAGAACTCAACATAAGGTTTTCAAGAACTAGGCATAAAAATTTTCTGATGTCCAAAAAAAATGAACACACAAGGCAATTAAGAAACGTTTCGAAGCTGCTCACAGCTAATACAAAGTGTTTCTCGTATCAAGCCAACTCATAAGGGCCAGTGCTACAAAAGCACAGGAAGATAACTAATAATAACTCCATTTGGTCTATAGGACCAGAACTGCAGCACAAAAGGGACATCAAAATTTTTCATGTGGCACATAACGACACCCTCTTGCATAAGATCCCATTGAAAACCAGTCCCCACCAACTAATGCTACACTTATGCTTAGATAGTGGACTTGCGTCAGCCAATACTTTTTATCTCTAAGAGTTCCCAAATTGTCACATCTTTCTCCACTACAAACCAGAAACAAAACAGTAAAAGTGTACATCGAAAGGTAGCTAAACAGGAAAAAGCTATGAGATGCGCACATGTTAAAGGCAAGAAATAGTGGTACGCATAGATTAAGCCATCTATACTAAACACAACTAAAAACCAAAAACAGGAGGACCTCAAGATGCAGCCAACATAAAGTTTCTGTGCCCATCAAGTTAGTATTCTTTAAATGCAAGGAGTTAGGATATCGAATATTCTACCAGCAAGAAGAAACTCAATCCAATAATTAACACTCCACAATCACAAATGAAACAACTACAGAAGAAAACTGTGTCGCCAGACACTCAATTTGGTAAGTACAGCTTTCAGATGACAGACAACTCAAGCAACCCCAGAAAAGCAAGAAAAACTTACAAAAGCGGCATGATAAATTACCACAGAAACAGGTACCAGCTGAATTGCAGTCCCGTTCCTTAAATTGTTGCGAGAATACAAACCAAAACAAGAACAGCTTTGCCCCAAAACAAGATTCGTCGAAAGATACCTTCACTGGCTAAAGCTAATCATCCAATTCCCAAAAGCACTCTTGTACAAAGCAACAAGCTTTAAAAGAAAAAGGGAAACTTTCGACATAAAACCACCATAGCCAGTGCATTCATGGGTGTGGTCTTGTGTCAGCAAAACAGGTCAAATAATAGACAACATCTCCAACGCACCCACAGACACAATCAGACCAATACAAATAACAAAGACCTAATGCAGATTTTTAAGAGAACCTCAAATTATAAACAAATTCCAACTGCTTAAATGAACTTAAATAAATAAATAAAAACTTTAAAAAAAACAAAACAAAACAAAACAAACAAGACAAAAGACAACACCAAATCATAAAACATGAAAAGGCTGAAGTAAGTTGGGAGTAACAAAAGAGTGTTAAAGGAAGCCATACCACAAAAAGAAGCCAAGCAAGAGACTTCCCAGCAGCCAAAACAGTCTCTACTACCGCAGCTTCCATGACAGAGCTTACCCACATGCTGGCCTCCACAGATCTGTCACTAGCCACCTCCATTGCTACAACAAAAGCTACACCCACATAACAATAAATTAAACCAAAAAAAATTAAATAAAATAAAATTCTCAGTACTGCATAATAAGCTTAGAGAGAGAGAGAGCGGGAGAGAGACTTTAGAGAGAGAGAGAGTGGAACCTTGTTGGCGTAGGAACCTTAGTGGCTTTCTGGGTCCGAATCCGGTTAGGGTAAACCCTAGGGTTTGGGCCGATTTTGGGATTTTAGGAGGCTTTGTGTTTGTGTATTAAATTGATATTGCCAATCCAAGTTTCACTTATTCCAGGGAAGCGAAAGGGCATTGAGTTAAGGGTGGCTTTTTGTTTCGGGGGAGGTTCAAACTGTTCTGGAAGCAACGAGAAAGCTTCTAGTAATAGTAATTTTGGGTTTTTTCCACCTTTGGTTGACTTTCCTGATTAATCATTGATTGGATAAATCCCATTTATTGTTTATTTATTTATAATTATTATTATGGCGATAGTAAACTAATACCATTAATTTATTCATTTTTTTTTTATATTTTTGTTTATTCAAATTTTTATTTTTCACCTTCGTTACTACGGAGAGACAGTAAAAAAAAAAAAAGACCATCGTGTGATCGTTGGACCACAGCAGCTAGGCTAGACAACCAATTGGAATCTAACACGTACACCCAACGTGGGACCCTCATCACGATAAATTTATCTGATTGGTGCAGACAGTATCACTCGCCCAATAATTAATTAATGAAAGGGAAGACAAAACCTAACCGTGCGGCTTTTACAAGGAGCCTCGTGGAGAAATTGTCGAGCAGACTATTAGACATATGTCCATCATTTGTTTTTTTAAGGTTGAACCCCTCACATTTGAATTAGTATTCGTCACTTTTAATTTTAAAAATGATTTAATTTTAAAAATAAATTGTGTATCAATTGAGTCACAGCTTATTGACATTATGTCTATTACTATATTCAAATTCGTGAACTTTAATTTTGACCGTACGAGAATTTAAATGTAAAAATTTATCTCATTATCAATCATTTTTCGCACGAAACTCAAAACATTTAACCACTTAAACCAACCACATATCAATTAATTTAGGGTGTAAGCTCAACTTTCTCATAAATCCAATATGTGTTACAGTTATAATTTATCATCTTGAATTATTGTCTTAAAAAAATTTATGGCAATTTTCTTATCACTGAGATTTTGTTTATTACAACAATGGCTGAAATGTCAGAAAATAAAAACAATAGTAAGACTTAAACACGCTGCCAATAACATAGTAAATTTCAATAAAATGTCTCAATTAATTAATTATATCAAAAACACCAAACATATTAAACTGTTAGTCTTTGAGTTTGTGCTAAAAAACAAATGGAGTTGTTGGAAAAGGTAGAGTGAATTTCTTTCTCAAGCTATTTATCCATTTCCAAACTTTAACAAAATATCTCAATTAATTAATTATATCATAAACACCAGAAATGTTGAACTGTTAGTCTTTGAGTTTGTGCTAAAAGCCAAATGGAGTGGTTGGAAAAGCCAGAGCGGATTTCTTTCTCAAGTGATTTATTCATATCCAACTTGCATCCATCAAAGGGAAACAAGAAAAAAAAAAAAAGAAGTGAAATGTTATGTTATGTCGCATCATAAAGGTGTACAGGAACCACAACGTGGTAATGAAGAGTGCAATGTTTTCATACAGTAATGATCTATTTGAGTTACAGGTGTCCTCGAGATCAATAATGACATGAACTTTTGAATTCACCAAAGAAAGTAATCATTTTCCTATTTTTTTTTTTTCATGTTGGAGGGACGGAACCCATAACATTTTTTTTTTTGAGCTCCGGAACCCATAACATTATGTCCTTACAAGTCCAACACTTGTACAGGAGAAAGTATCCATTTTCTCTCTCCGAGCTAATTTGCGAACAATGGGTGTGGATAAACATGTCAATTTAGGCGGCTCAATCCGACTTACACACCTTATATTGTATAATATCGAGTTCACATTAAATATGACTAATGTTAGAACTCGAGTTGAACTTATATTTTATGGCCTATAGATTAGACCAAGCAATAAATTATGATGGACCTGAGATTAAACACAATTTGAGTTTAGAAACAGCTCGAGCCTGGACACTCGAACCTGGACACTGCTCAAGTATGACTCATAAACAGCTTTAACACAAATCCTTTTAAAAATGAGTTTAAACTCAAAATAAGAAGAGTAGGTAACAAGTCTTGAACCATAATTTAAAAAAATAAAAGTACTAACCTCTTCTATCTATCAAATTAAGTGTAATAATTTACATATTTTCTTTATTTTTAATTTTTATTTAATAGAACATAATACATATATATTTTATAAAGATTTTATTTATTTTTTTCCTTAAATCATGAATTACAAAAATTAAATACAATATTTATATAATATACTTATTTAAATTTCAACAAAAAATTTATGTGATATAATATTTTATTTGTAATTTTTTTAAAAAATTAATATTTCACTTTTGTAATTGGTTATTTTAAATCTTAACTTTAAATATTTAATAATAAAAAATAATATATTTTTTATCTTTTACTTAAATTTTATATTTATTTATTTATAATGCATGACACTATTCAAGAACGATGAATGACATAAACGCGACTCGATTTAAATATGATCAATCACCTATGTACATTATAGTTTGGGCATGATCAACGATCTAAACATGATAAGTTGAGTAGCCCAATTAAGGCATAGTGAGAAGCCCAAACACAACACAGTAAGCTGTCCAAATACGGTACGACAAGAGCTCATAATGCTTGGGATTATGGGCCGTACTAAACTCATTATTTAAATTTTTAAATACAGCACGACAAGACACGAAAGACAAATGGACTGTAGTAAGGCACCATACAAAATAAGTGAGTTTCAAAAAAATTAGGTTGTACCTAGCACGGCACAGCCCGTTTGACATGTCCGGTGGGTGCGGCAGCCATTCTTCTCAACTCCATTCAAGAAACAAGACAACATATACACACAGACATGTTGGTAGAACAGGTCAAAATGTGCAATAAAAGAGACACTCGTATTTCCCCTAGCGTTAACTTGTTACCTAATACAAGTCGGTAGAAAGCAATCTAAGGTTAATAAATCTAATAAATCTAATGGTAGAAAGACAAGTTATTGTTATTGCACCCAAAAAAAAAAAAAAAAGACATGTTTTTAAGTGGGGCTTACCAACCAGTTGATCAAGATGGTTGCTGGTTTACGATTTGAGGTTAACTAGACTTTCGCCTTAGTTCCTAACAAAGATACAAACAAGCTGAAAAAGTGCGGCCGAATCTCTCAACCAATGGACTATGGACTGCATGAGGAATTCTGAAAAATCCAAACTACATCCAATAAATGAATTGGGAATCACAGAACAACAGGGATGCAAAATTATTATGGTGATAGGTGCCCGCCTACACCTCATCTAACTCGTGAAGCTATTTTCACGCTAATGAGCACTGGCTACAGATAATGATAAGCGAAGAAAAACCAATGAGCAGGCCTTTTTACACTAAGAATAAATTAAAGGCTTGTTCATAATTCCCACATATTGATAGCCATTGCAAACAATATTCACCCAACAGAAAGGCCAGAACCACTCAAAATCAACTAAACTAAGAGGACATTAACTGTGCATTAATAATTCAGGTGTTTTCGGAGGTCATTCATATGATGAGCGAAGATTCACGTAACCAATCCCAATTAAATGTAGGGATGAAGGCTTTGTTGAACATATATTTTGCAGAATCATCATTCTTTTGAATTCAGCGACATGATAGCATTCAATAAGGAACAGACAAAATAATGATCTCTTCCTTCTGAACTTTCTTTAGCTCCAGATAACATAATAAAAAGGACGAAAAACAACCAAATTAATTCGACAAATGGAAACTGTATGTCAACGAATGATAGCTTATTTACCCAATGTGTCAAAAGAAAATGCCATTAAACCTCCACCTTATGGCCCCCAAAGCTGGATGATCCTCAATCCCTGCCTTAAAACATGACTTTGATATATCTTGGTTATTGTTTATTTCAATTTGGACTTCTTTCGTATTTAAGCAAACAGTAATGATAGGGAGCCACTCCTATAACGAAAACTTTCTCTCCACAACTACAAAAAGGGTTATTTTGGGGGCTCCCTCAGAATAGCCTTGTGTGGAGCGTGGAGCAAAAATGTGACTCCCTAACGAAGCTCTTACGCAAACAATTCTCACTTCAGAACCGACTCACATCAGCATTGCTATAAAGTCCATTAGACGAATCCGGAGAAATCAGCCACATATTTAGTTTCAATGCAGAACAAACAAGAATGGAAACAACACAACAAGCTCTTAAATTAAGGAAGCACATATCCATAGCCTTAGCTCAAGATGAAGTCTTTCTCATTTTATCATCAAGGAAGCACATAAGACATAACAGCAAACAAACTACCCAGAGGCAACAATCTCCACAAAAGTAATAATTCAGACATATACCAAAAACTAAAGCCCACTAATTCATTTTTCCAACTTACTGTGGAAGTTTCCCAGATCGAAAAACTGCAAACTTTGACAATTCCGAGTACTTATAATCAATCCCATTCTCCTTCAGGAAACCTTCAAGCTCTGCTTTAACTCCTTCAGGATCAGCACTCTCACATTCCAACTCGTAACAAACTCCAAATTCATACTTAGTCTCGTCCACTTCCAGCTTTAAGCCTCTCCAATCATAAACGTCTCTCACATTCTCAAACCCACCAAGACAGACGAAACCCATTTCGCCCAGAGAACCAAAAAACTCGTCTTTACACCTTCTCATGATCCTCGACTCGATCGAGCTTAGCTTGGGTGGGTCCCCCACGCAGTGACGGCCGATCGGAGGGTCGATTTCTTCCTCGTCCTCCTCGACCCGGCTGACGCCGTTGACCAGCACTGGCTTGGCCTTGAGGGAGAGAACGCAGCGGGCGTCGTTGTCGGAGAATCGCAGGCGGAGGACGGCGCGCTGGGCGGCGAGAGTGGCGGAGGCGGTGTCGAAGAAGAGGTTCTGTTGGTTATGGGTCTTGGTGTGAAATGGGGAAAGGAGGGACTTCAGGTGGCCGTGGGCGGCTGCGTCGCGGAGGCGCAACTTCACCTCCACCTCCATGATGTTTTTCAGCATTAGGAGGAGAGGCCAATGCGGTGGGATTTGGAGGAGGGATTGGGTTGGTTGCGGTCGAGTAAGTGGAGTAAAGCGCCGGCGGATGTAGTTGCAGAGGCGGCGGCGGCGCTTTTGCGGGCTTCTTCGAGTTCTTCTTTGTCTTCAATTTTGACTTCGATCTTGGTCGGTTTTCTTCTCAGCATTTTCGGCCGTTTGGCTTCCGAGAAAGTCGCGGAAGCGTTTTGCTGCTTCTATTCCATCCACCAAATTGAATTTTTGTTCTTTTCTGACGTAAATTTCTTTCTAAGAAAAAAAAAAATTGACCTCAATTTATGTTTCAATCCAAGCCCACAGAGACCAAGCCCATGGAAAATCAGATCCACTAATTCCAACCCAGTACAACCCAATTTGAAACCCACAAAAACTGAATCCAAGCCCATGCAACCTCACATCACCACCCCATTTGTTCCAAAATATGAAAGCCCTAGTCCAACCAATAAAGGCAGCCTTGGATTTATATTTTGTTCTGTCAAATTCAAGACTTTCAGTCTTAACGACAAAAAAAAAAAACACAGTGGGTAAAAAGTTATTGATGCTTTTTTTTTTTTTTGATCAAAAGGTAAAGTCATTCATTAGAATATAAGATACAAACAAGTATATAGAGGGCAGTCCAAACCTAAACTCATAGACACCTTATATAGACAGAAGAAAACGAATTATTCTATCATACAAATGAAGTCTACCACAACCTAAAATCCAATCCCTGTAACATACCAAGTAGGCCATAAAAGGTATCCAACCCGGGCCCAAGGCCCAGAAAAAAGAAACTTGCAAGTGCCAGGGCCGGATCCAAAGCCCGACCCGAAAAAGACCATCATCTGGAAACTCCAAACACTCCAACACCACGGACAAGGCAGTGAACCCTCGACGAGCCAAAGAGGTGGCAACCCTCAAAGGGCCTGACGGTATCAGAGAACCAGTAGGAAGCTGGACACATGCCAAATAATGCCACTGCGCCAAACAAAGCACTAAACAAAGCCATAGTTGTAGAGAAACTCGAGAAACGGGAAGTGGAAGCCGGGCAAAAGTCGATGATTTGGAGCAGAGCAGGAGGCGGCGCAAGATGAGCTGTACAGAGGCTCCCTCAGGTCCAAAAAGTAACCCCTCCCCCACTCCCACCCCGCAAAGCACAGGGTTGAAGCAGGTGAGGCCATCAAAACCCCAAACCTTCACCAAGCACCCGAAGCCAAGGAGATCAGAAAATCAGAAGGGACAACTAAACACTAACACCACAAAGGAAAGAAAACCAGCACCTAACCAATGAGGGGTACGAAGCTCCATAAGGGAGCATGAACGCCAACAAAGAACGACGGCGACGAAGACAAATCGAGACAAAAGCTACTAGCGCATGATAACAACCTCTCGGCGCCACATAGCAAAGCCTATAAAAGTTATTGATACTCGTGATTTATATTATTGATATGTGCATTGAACTATAATCAATTTGATGTAATATTCGAGTTTGTAAAAGGATGTAAATCACATTTTTATCAAATGTATAATGTACAGACAATTTAATAATACTCTATTGACACTTTTTTTTTTTTTTTTGCAAGGACCACTATGGCCAAATTTTTGTTTATCTTTTTATGCGTTTCATTTTTCGCTTAAGATATCTTGATTAATCATAATCTCATAACTTTTGAACACCAATTATTGCTAACCAACGGTGTTTAGATGAACTTTATTAATAACATCAACCGAAATTTACATAAACCCAAGTCATGGAATGCACGTTGTTTAGAAGTTTGACTCCAATTTTTTGGTCGACCACGAGATAAGAATTAACATATTCTCCTTAGCAACTTCTTATGTGAACGAGAAAAGTGTAGATCAACGTTTTCTTAAAAATAATTAATAATATTGACCTATGATCTATATACAGATAATTAACATATTCTCCTTGGCAACTTCTTATGTGAACGAGAAAAGTGTAGATCAACGTTTTCTTAAAAATAATTAATAATATTGACCTATGATCTATACACAGATGACCTTTTTTAAGTATCTCATCGGTTTATAAACTGGGCAATGTCTTTTTTTTTTTTTCTCATTTTCGACCATGCCATGGTGCCACTGGTTCCTGACTTTGTCTTTTTCATTTTATTCTCTTCTCGTCATCGTTTTATGCACGTTCACATCTCTTTTTTTCTTCAGTAACAAGAGAGCTATCATATCAGTTTAGTAAGAGATTTGTCAAATTATTAATTATATTATTTTTTTATTTTTATAAATTTTAAACATTTTTTAATTATAATTATAATTTGAATTATTTAAAATAAAAAATTAAATTTTAATCACAAAAATATCTTTTGAAGAACGAATTATCTTACTAATAAAAAATTTAGAGACTTCGCACGAAAGCCTTTTTCAATTTAGGAAAATGGTAAAAAGTTAGTCCTCGGTTCTGCTGCTGCTTATGGAAAAAAGCCTTCAGTTCTAAAATTTATGCACTAATTCTAAGATTGCAAATTTGTTATGAGCGGACGCCTATTCTATTACGATATCATTCGACTTATTAATCATACATTTGACTAGGAAGTCAAAAACAATTATTTTCATGTTATAAATTCATCATCACAAATAAAAAATATATTTATATATATAGGATTACACTAAAACTGGAAAAAAAAAAGGAAAAGAAAAGAAAAAGTAAAGAATTGGAGAGTTATAAACGACAAGATCACACATCAATGCAAAGATTGAATTTTTTTTTTTTTTTAGTAAATGCAAAGATTAAAATTTAAGCACATCTAAAACGAAACTTAGTAGACTTTCCTAATAGCTAAGAGTAGTATCATTCATATGTAATTTACTATATACCTTAATTTATATGATTATTATCATAAGATCGAATGTGACAGTTTAATAATATTTTAACATATTTTTTTAACATTAATTTAGATTTGAGTCTCTACACTCACATTTTTCTCTGATATCTGAAGTTAGGTGGCCACATAATGATATGACAAAAGATTGCACGCCTCATTGAATTATAGACTCGTTAACACTATAGTTGAGTTTAGAGGAGATTCGTTTTAGTTTCAGTAGTACTACAGCGGTGTGTTCTCTTTTTGGGAGAAGTTAAATAAAGGCTGTAGAATGACAAAAATTAACTTGATAACCGTCGTATTTGTAATGTGATTTTTTTATTAAAAGAATAATTTATATGATTATAATCTATGACAACATTATAATAGGAGAAACAATAATATATAATTTTTTTTTTCAGTAAGAATATTCAAATTAATTTTATTTAAAATTATAAAAACCTATTTATTTATTTGTCTCGTGGTAAAGTCAAGGAAGAAATAATACTACAAAATACGAGTTCACAAACACCAAAAACGAAAAAGAAAAAAGGAAATTCAATCTCTTTCTGCCCAATCTGAAGTTCAACACGGGACGGCTAAACGACCCGACCCAGAGGAGCGTGCCCAATCTGCCAATTTCTACTTCGCTTCCTCGCCATTCTTTCTCTGGCTTTCCACGGAAAAAAAAGAGAAAAAACTCTAATAATCAATTCAATCTCGGATTATAATCTTCTTCGATTAAAAGAGCCCCACCGCAGGCCAAAAGTCCAATCCAAGAAAAAGCAAATTTTTTTTTTGACTTTCTTGTGGGAAAATGTCGTCGGAGATCGAGGTGGTGGAGGAGGAGGTGGTGGAATCGGCGGCTGTCAACGGAGCAAATGGGTTTGAAAACGGCGAAGCCGGAGGTGGTTTGGGGGAAGAGAGCTTGAGGAACGATGTTTACACGGCGGCGGCTTACGGGGATATGGAGAAGCTTCAGAGATTGGTCGAGAGTGAGGGTTGCTCTGTCTCCGAGCCCGATGGCCTTGGCTACTATGCTTTGCAGTGGGCCGCCTTGAACAACCGGACCGCCGCCGCTCAGTATATCCTCGAGGTCCTCTCTCTCTCTCTCTCTCTCTCTCTCTCTCTCTCTCCCCGGGTTTATGATTTTGCTTGTTTGATGGGTTTATTGAATTGGGTATTCTTTTGTTTGTGTTTTTTTTTGTGGGTTATTTGACTCGATTATTTGATCGCAGTTTTTTGTTTGCAGATAATTGATTGGTTTGTTTTACTAACATTGTTTTTTGTGTTAACTTAATTCTGTTTGGGATTTGATGTTATGAGTTGATTGTTATTTTTAAATAAAGCTTTGAGTTAATTAAATAGTTGAGGTTATGAACCCAAAAAAATACGTACTTGCGCTCATTTGTTGTCGTTTGCAGAGTTGTTTTTGGTTCATTGACTATTGTATAGCATTTGACAAGTAAAAATGGTTATGAGATTTTTGGTTAACACTCAGTTGAGTTGATTACTTGGTCATTTTTAGTATTAATGTTGAGGTGATTACGTAGCTTGTTTTGCTTTCCTAAATCAAACATTTGATGTCAATTGACATGTCACTGGGTGTTCCTAATTGTCAGCACGGGGGAGATGTAAATGCAGCAGATCATACTGGTCAAACAGCATTGCATTGGAGTGCTGTTCGGGGTGCAATCCAAGTTGCGGAGCTTTTACTTCAAGAGGGAGCTCGGGTTAATTGTGCTGATATGTATAGCTACCAGGTTAGTGTGGATTCTGCCTCCTTGTGCCAATAATACAACAAGATATTCACTTTTAGCATCCTATCAATACACAGCATATGGTCCTGAGTGGTATAATATATTTTGAAGGTCCTAAATCATTGACTGACCTTTTTAAATACTTTGGTTGAATTAGTTTCTGTAGGGACGTGCGTGTTTTGCTTTCCTGTTTTCTTTTTTCACTTTGTGTTATTTATGTATTTTGTGTGTGTGATTGGATATCAAGCAGCCAAAGATTTGAATGCAAGAATTTAGTGATCAACAATGAGAATAATTTGCGTTTTTGTGGCCGCTGGAATATGTTCAAAATTGAGTAGGAGGATGAGTGTAATTGGAAATGATCCTGACATTTTTCATTTTCACATGCAACTGGTTTTTTTTTTTTTTTCTGAGAATTTTGAAATTCCTGGTATATGCTGCTATAATTGCTAGTTTTTTGGCCAGTGAAAATCAGGATAACAACATGTTGATTATCCATTTGAAATGACTGCAGCCAACACATGTTGCTGCTCAACATGGTCAGACAGCTTTTCTTTATCATATCGTCTCAAAGTGGAATGCTGACCCAGATGTTCCTGATAATGATGGAAGAAGCCCTTTACACTGGTATGTGAGGAAGATTTAAATCTAACAAGCTACTGATATGCATATCTGTTATTTTTTTAGTTAGTGTTCCTAGCTTCCTCTCACTTAAGTTCATCATTATTTTTTCCCCGTCCTTTGGAGGAAAAATCAATGTTGATTTATCAAATTGTGTAATTGTGCATTCTCATAGTCCTTAATCTGTGTCCATTGAGATTGTTTTCTGTTTTGTTCTTAAAAATCAATGAGCTGGCTTTTACTCAGTGCTCATTTTAAATATAAACCAGTTTCTCTTTGTCTTTTTGGCATTTGGTTGTCAAATAGTTCAGAAACGAGTTATATATATATATACCCCTCTGAATGATTTAATTGAAGATTCCATATTTTGCTTTTTTTGGTTCTGTTTTGGAGAATTTTAGGGCTGCATATAAGGGTTTTGCAGATTGTATACGCCTTCTACTATTTCTGGATGCATATAGGGGGCGCCAAGATAAAGAGGGTAATTGTCCATTCTGAATATTCAAATTCCTCTTTTGTAAAAAAGTTTTTAAGGAATGAAATAGGCTTTCTAAATCTTTTAGAGACTTACTCTTCTTCCCAATTCCAGGTTGTACACCTCTCCATTGGGCTGCTATTAGGGGTAACTTGGAGGCATGCACAGTGTTAGTACAGGCTGGGAAAAAAGAGGACTTGGTGGCAACTGATAACACTGGCCTTACACCTGCTCAGCTAGCTTCGGATAAGAACCACAGACAAGTTGCTTTTTTCCTTGTAGGTGTTCCATAACAAACTACTTTTCATTGGTTAGTAAAATTCTGGTTTTTCTCTACTTTTGCTGTAATAATTAATGACTTCGTGTTCTTTTATCAAAAGTTGGCAACTTGGTTTTGACTGGAGTCTAATCGGTTTAGCTATGATCCATTAGTATTTGGAGCCAATTTTACTCCATTGAACTGAAAATTCTTAAAGAAGCAAAAGGAGAAACAAAAGAAAGTGAAAGAATATTATTATTATCAATGTAGGGCCAGGCATTTTACTTTGTAGTGTGAAGAACACTTTAAACAGGATAAGCTAAGCAAGTTCTTGATGTGTGGTGTGAAGAACACTTTAGACAGTATAAGCTGGTTCCTTTGAACACCAACATGGTCCTTTTAAAAAACTGTGGTTCTAAATAGGTGGATTCGGTAGGGGTTTGACAACCAAATGAAATTGTCAAATGCATTTATAAACACTGCTCTTATCACTTTCAAATGACTTGGGTTTTCATGCATGCATGGAACTGGGATGGGTTGGTGGTTGTTGATGAGTACCCTGTTTGACAAAAGGAGTCAGATAAGGGCTAGGATTGGTGGCCACCCACTAAAATCTTGTTTGAAAAACAAGCCAGCATGGTCTATAAGTATGGTCCATGTCTACCATGGTCCCTATTTAATTCTGCCACTTATTTACAGAAAGTATACTCCTGCTGTTTTCTTATAGGTTGCAAGTGTTATGTTTAATTAGTTATACAAAGTATGTTTTCTTTGAAGGACCTTTTGTTCCTGGTAGTGCTCCCCACCCCCTTTACCTCTCCATGATACTTATGAGGAGGTCTATTGCTAATGACTAATTTATTTTATGGCCTTCAAATAGTTGTGGTTGATGTTAGCTTGTTTTTTCTCCCTCTTTCGTTCAATTTTATTCCAAGCAGGCTTAGAACTGTATTCTCATTTGAGGTTACAATCTCCCCAGCTGAAGAAGTGACTAGTTGTACATGAACAAAAATTTTATCATCGTAGCCCCCCAAATAAATTTATGTAATAACAATTCTAATCTGCAGGGAAATGCCAGAAGGTTGCTTGACAAACGTTGTGATGGGAACAGCCGGCTGGGTCGTCTCTTGAAGTTAGGACTTGCACCTTTACTTTGGTGTGTAATCTTGCTTCTACTGGTGACCTATATTCATGCCATCATTTCTGGTATCTCTCACCTCTTTTTTTAACAAGATAATTTTTTCCTTCCCATGAAGATTGTACTTTTCATATCACATTTTTAAATTCTTTGAGCTTTGATGTTTTTCCCTTCAGATCCAAGTCTGCCAAGGTTAACAGCTGGCTTTGCCCTTCTTGCCTGGTTGGGTGTTTTCCTAGCAACTGCTGGACTAGTTATGTTTTATAGGTGTAGCAGGTATGCTTCATAGAGCTTATCTAGAAACTGGTGGAGTGGCTGAATAGACCCCATATGTGAAACATGATATGAGCGTTTTTTTTTTTCCTTTTTTTTTGTTGCATGTGTGAAATCATGAGCATGGTACCCTTTTCTAATTTTTATACTTTCTCCTCATTTCTGTACAGGAAGGATCCAGGTTACATTAGAATGAATGTTCATGATCCACAAAATATGAAAGACGATGTGCGTTTCATTCTCCTCACTTTAAGCATTTTTGTCTCTTGTTCAGCACTCTACCCTAAAAAAAATGCATCTTCATGTTTACTTGATTAGTTTCCATTCCACCCTTAACATAATCAGCTAGGTGATGTTTACTTCACTCTGTACTTTGATCCATTAAATTCTGGCCTACACAAACTTGGCTGTAGACATTCATATTAATATTTCCCCAAAAAACTGAGAATGGTTCTATTCTCTCATATTTTAGGAACCTCTTCTGAAGATAGAGATAAATAATCCTGCTCTACTTGCTGGGAACTGGTCTCAGCTCTGTGCAACATGCAAGGTACTGTCGCTTTCTGATCTTTGTTCAACATCTAGCATGCTTGCTGAGCAGTTATTCTGCTAGCTCCAATATGATTTTCTGTTCTTATGTCCTTTCATGTTCTGCTTCAATCAGATTGTCAGACCACTGCGTGCAAAGCACTGTTCCACATGCGATCGTTGTGTCGAGCAATTTGACCATCATTGCCCCTGGGTTTCTAATTGCATTGGCAAGGTTCATATACATGGCTCCATCCCTTTCTGCAGTGGAGTTCATCTTCCAGTTATTCTAGAAGAATGTTCTGCATTCTCTGGGTGCAACTTATTTCTCTGTGATTGGAGTTATAATATTGGACCTGAAAAATTTATACAAATCATTTCGTCATATGTTGGTAGTTTGAAATACAGTTGAAATAAGAAATGATGATTTCATAACTGGATAGTCACATTCGTTTATTACATTTGATTATAAGATTTGAAGCTTTTTGGTGAACAATTTTTTTTTTTAATATTGTTTTATGCTGCGTGGCTAAACCATATCATCTGGCTTTTTTTTTTTTTTTCATCTGATTAGTGCCATGTAACATATTTTCTTTTGATGCAGAAAAACAAATGGGATTTCTTTATGTTTCTCATTCTAGAATTTTCAGCAATGGTGATAACCGGTGCAGTGGCTCTTACAAGTATGTGACTTTTGTACTTTAGCTTCTTGGGGGATGGGGTTTGTTATTCACTATCTGCGTGTTGTAAGTAATTTGCTAAATGCAGGAGTTTTGACTGACCCGGCTGCTCCCTCGTCATTTGGAGCGTGGATAAACCACGCTAGTACTTATCATGTTGGAGCCATTTCATTTTTGATTGTGGATTTCTTCCTCTTTTTTGGCATGGCGGTATTAACTGTGGTGCAAGCTTCTCAGGTAAAGTTAGAGCATCCTGCATGGATTAGATGAAGCTGCTAGCATTAATGCATTTGTCAATTGCAACTCTTGCAGGGCAGTCACATTCATTGGCATAATTTGCATGTCTCTTTGTTCACTTATATGCTGTCCATGGTTGAATTGGGTATCTGCAAGTTTTGTCAATTGTATTAGTTTAGTTCCGGATGTGGAAGAGATGCTTTTTAACTTTCAGTTTTCTTTTTATATGTTACCATGAGTAGTTAATTAGTAATCAGGTAGTATCTAAGGTTGGTGATAGCGGAATGGAGTAGGTTTTTAATAATTCAAGATTTCCTTAGTTGGACTTTATTCTTTGGGGAGTTTTCCATTTTCTGTAAAGTCCTGCTTTACCTTTAATTTGTTTGGTGTAACGCTGAATCTTTTTCTTTTCTTGTCATAGATCTCTCGCAACATAACCACTAATGAAATGGCAAATGCAATGCGCTATAGCTATCTTAGAGGTCCAGGTGGTCACTTCAGAAACCCATATGATCACGGCTTCAAAAAGAACTGTTCAGATTTCTTGATCAATGGCTACAATGAAGATGTGGAATATTTGGAAGATTCACCGCATTCTGAGGGTATTGCAATGATGCAAACAAGAAGGAACTCAAACTTGCAAAATGGCGACATCCACTCTATTCACACAAATGGCAATGAACATGTTGCTATTAATGTAAACTCAGACAGTAAAGCCCATCAGGGTCATGTTCATTCTTCCCGTTGCAGCCATGGTAAACACACGAAGTCTAGAACTGATAGCATACCTTTGGGTTTGGGTCTCGGCCTTGGAAGGAATGTTGCTCGTAATGTTGCAGCCTCTTGATGTCCTGACCATATCCGGCACTGTCTGCAAGCTGAAATTGCCGGTCATTGCCTCGTACACTTGGATTTCGTTGTTGGTCTTTTTCGCTCCTACCGGTGCCTAATTCTTGTACAAATTCATTTTTCTGTTAAATTGGTCTGCTAGTCTTTTGTCATAGCATGCAACCTAATGGGAAGGCATGTGGATATTTAGTTTATCGTCACAGGAAAGTATAATTTTGGAAACTCAGCGTTTTGTAGCTGTTGATATTAGAAACATCCTTCTGTTTATCAGTCAAATGCATAGTGAGAACTATACATTCTTCAGAATTACAATCAGCTGTTGATGTGGCCGCCGTCTTTTTTCACAAAAAAAAAAGGGGGGGGGGGGGGGGATGGGGGTGTGTCCTTTTGTCTAAGTGGAGAGATGCAACAATTTGCATTGTTTTGGCCTTAGGTTGGTCTGACTTGGAAGTTGGAGGAGTATCTGTATTGATGGATACCGTAGCTTTAGTAGAGCATCGAACAGCTTCCCTTCTGAAGGTTTCCACTCGCGTCGGTCGTGGCGAATCACAATGAAAGGGGCAATGACTTCCTGATTCTTGATGCTGCCTTATCTACTTCTCTCAAAAAGGATGGCTCATATCGTTTAGGGAAACGACGGCGATTAAAAAATGCTATGAAATGTTCCTGGAAGCAATGGTTAAATTAGCAATTGGAAAACTAGCCAAAGTGAGAGTTCGGCAGTTAGTCATACGCACTTTACTTTTGTTCATATCTCTTCAACTGCGTATTTTCCAGCAAAGAACAGGATGTTGAGTAATTTTAGATTCGATAATTATTATAGTTACTCACGAGAAAATTTTGTTTGATATCATCGTTGTTCAGTTGACAGATCTCTTTATGGATGAAGTTGAATTAGAATGTTAACAAATGACTTTCCAATTGGATTTATATAGATAATAACGAACATTCTTAGTCTAGATAAAAAAAAAAGAAAACAGAAAAAAGAATTTGATGAAAAGGAGCCCAACTATTCTCCCCATTCTACAAGATCAGATCCTGGCCAAAAGCAATTGGGTATTATTGTAATTTGCAGAAGATAAACAATTAATGCCATTGCTCTCAAGGAAATTCTTTTTTTTTAGTGTGTTTGTTTTTGTGGGTAATGTTTTAAGAATTGTTTAAGCCAACATTTTTTTGATTTTATTAGAACATCAAAAAAATTCTATCATAAATATATGATCATTATATTTGTGAGTTAGGATAAATTTATATTTTACTTACTTTATTCAACTTAACTCATAAGAATTGATTTTTTTATCTGAGTACTACTATACTTGAGTAAATTTTATTTACGATCGATTATAATATTAACGAGTTTTAAATTAATAATATCGTATTTTACTTGAAATCCTTAATTAAAAAAAACAGACGTCACTATAAAAATTCAAATTTAAATTAATATATAAAAAATAAATTAAATAATTATTAAATTACTACTACAACAAATTATATTATTTAAGCCAACACATTCAAGCTTGGTTTATTAATTTCATTGAAGTTCCTTTCAAGGATCATCAATCATTAGGAATTTGTCAGTCTTTATCGTCATATTCTACGTTGTTCTTTTTTTTTTTTTTTTCTTTTGACATGTCTACGTTGTTCTTTTGTATCATTGATTGATGCTAACATCATCATGTTGTTTACGAATAAGTTTACTGATGACACTAACCGTTTAATTGATTACCAGCAAAATTATGAATTTTGGCGGACTGCAACCTACAAAAGACAAAAATTATTAACTCGCATATCATTAGGTGGTAAGAAAAAAATTAACTGTTTTTTATTGACATGTCTCTCTCTTCTGAACGTTTCCAAATCCCTTCTTATTTAGAGTGAATCAACCATGTTAATATTTTGTTTGGATTATAAAAAGTTATGAAAAAAAATTGTAAAAAAATAAAATTATTTAAATTAATAAAAATTATAAAAAAATAATAAAAAAAAGAATAATAATTTATAAAAAAAATTATTTGAATTGATGGATAAGTTATAAGAAAAAAATAATTAAAAAAATAAATAATAATTTATGAAAAAATAATATTATTTAAATTGATTAAAAAATTATAAAAAATAATAAAATAATAATAATATATTTAATTAAAAATTTTCAATTAAAATTTTTTTAAATAATTTTTTTTCCTAATTTTTAATCATTTTCTTACTAAACAAAAACACCATAAATGCTTACTTATTAGTTCTCCCGCCCGGCCCGTGATTTTTAGAAAGGACAGGACGGGCCCACACAACTTTGTCTCTCTCTCTCACTTATTATTACAGCCAGAGCAAAGACTACAAAGCAAGATCATAAGCAGGCCAACCGCGCCCAAATGCCACGTGTCATTCATTTGACGGTTCTGATGTACGCTCCGCCTTTTTATATAGGTAAAAAAATCTAGTCTTTAATAGCCTCTGCTCTCTTACTTTCAGCTCTCTCTCTCTTTCTGTCTCTCTCTTTCGCTCTGTTTGTGTGTTCTGATCACATCAAAAAGCTTTTTTTTTTTCCTTCTTTTCTTTTCGTATCCTTTTTTTTTTTTTTTCTGAGATCTTTTCTTTAGGATAATTATAACGATCCTCGTCTTTGCACCGACTTTTGATCATGTTATCACATATGGGTATATGAGAAAATTGTGTTTTCTTGTTCTTTCTTTTGTTGTCCGAGAAACTGGAAGGTGCTTGAAAGAAGAAAGACATCAATTTCCGGGCCGTTACAGTTCCATTGTATGATTTTCTGGGTTCTCTTGCCACTTCGCAACGTTGTCGTTACAGAACACTTACTATATATATGTACATGTTTTCTTGAAACCCCCCTGTTTACACAGGAACTTTGGTTTCTTTGGCTTCCAGTTTTCATCTTTTAGTAATGATGTTTTGTTGAAGGTTTTGCTTTGGCGATGCAAGATGGGAGATTGAATTCGACCTGGCCCTTTTCTTGAAATGGTAGTTTGGGTTTTCTTGTTGTTTTTTTCTTGGAAAGTAGGATCTTTTAATGCGTTTTTTTTTTTTCTTTAAATGAATATTTTCTTGAGTGTTACGCTTTTCTTTTGTTTCAAGTTTTGATCTTGGAACATGACATGATTTTCCGGTTCTTCCCGTGTTAAATTTCTGGGTTTTCTTGCTACTTTTTAATACATTCGGATCAGTGTACTATGTAGGTGTTTTCTTGGACTCCTGCTATTTGTGGGTCCTAAAGCATGAAACTTTCTTTCCATTTTGGTTAACTTCGTTTCCAGTTTCCATTATGAGTTTCTTTCATTAAATATTTTTGCTCTTTTTTTGCAATTAGGAGTCTGAATTTAACCCTGTTTTCTGGGTCTTTTGTTTCTTTTATGATCCTCAAACGACGTTTTAATGAATCTTTTCTTGGAAATTTCTTTTGATTTCTTTCTAGTAGGCGTCAAACTAAGCTTTTTGGTGTTGTTTCCCTTCCTTCTCTTCTCAGGACGCATTAGTATTAAAGCCACATTCTCTGGTGATGGGATACAAGACAGTTCTTGTGTTCGTTTGACAAGATCAATATATAACTGTAGAACCAACGCTCAATGGGAGGAATTTGCTCGAGGAAGAGAGATCAACAAGTTGTTGAGGATGGTGTACGAGTGGGAGTCTCTGCGAGGTACACTAAAAGTGGGAGTCTAAAATGGTTGGGAACATCATTTGCGCGAACTGTTCCAGACCATCTGCTAGGAGGCAATTTCCCAACCCTCATGGAACTATGCATAAAGAGGATATGTGAGGTAATTTCTTTATTCAGGTTGTTTGATGTATGGATATTGATCGTGTCCTTGGAATTGCACAACTCGTAGCTTCACAATCTATTGCAGGAGGTTGACAGATACAATTCATTTTCAATGCTGCCAAGGGATATAAGTCAGCAAATCTTTAATGAATTGGTATCCTCACATCGTTTGACTGATTCTTCTCTTGAAGCTTTTAGAGATTGTGCACTTCAGGTAATTTCTGTGCTGGATAATTTTGAATCTGAAGCACTTCAAAATTCTTAAACTTTGAAGTTGCTTTTCAGTTACAAGATGGTACTAGTTTATGTTTCCATTTTTGGTTGACAGGATGTCCATTTGGGAGAATATCCTGGAGTAAAGGATAGTTGGATCGATGTCATCTCTTCTCAAGGTTCATCTTTACTTTCTGTAGACCTCTCTGATTCTGATATCACAGAAAATGGATTGCGTCTTCTCAAAGACTGCTCAAACCTTGAAGCCGTTGCTCTCAATTACTGTGACCAGATTTCTGATTACGGGATGAAGCATATCAGTGGTACTTCTATGTTCTTCGTTTTTTTTGGGTTTCAACCTTAAAAGTCTGTCATTATTTCATCTTTTTTGACATCACTCTTCGCTTTGAATGGTGATAATTTTTTGAAAGGATGTTGATGTCACATTAATGGGAATGGCTTTTTGGTGGGTTGATGCATGTAAATTTTGATTTTCTTTTTTGATGCATGTAGAGGGACGGGTAGCCTGCAAAATTAAATGCATTGTGTGTACTGTCTTCTTTTTTGGACTATAAAAAACTTTAAACTCCTGATTGGTTTCCATGGTTACTTATCTATAACAAAATGAATGCAACAAAATGTTCTTCCTTTGTTTCGTGTGCACAAACGTCTATGCTGCGGTCCATTTTGGGTTCATTAATTCTTCATGCACTATGAAATTGTTAATGTAAGATATTGTATGAATATGTCATATAACTCAATGTGTAGTCTATGGTGTAAAAGGTTAAAGAAGTGGTTATGATATTATAAAGATGATAGTATTCACATGATTCTAGTTCTTTTTTTGCGACTGTTCTCTTTATAGCTCTCAACTGAGCGGCACTGACAATGAGTGGATAATCATTTGATCCTGTCCTTTAGGTCTTACGAGTTTAAGATTTTTGAGCTTAAAGAAGAGCAATGCTGTCACTGCTGAAGGGATGCATGCCTTTTCCAGCTTAGCTAACTTGGAAAAGTTGGACTTGGAGAGATGCCCCAATATTCATGGAGGACTTGTTCACCTTGGAGGTTTGTTATGTGATGTCATATCAGATAAATTTCTGTGTTTTATAACTTTTATTGGTATGTTATTTATATTATGTAGCTTGTATGCTTCTCATATCCATGCTTTTGCATGGAGACTGAAGAAATCAATAGTTGTGGTTGCTAAAGAGAGGTTCTTTTAGATTGTCAAATTTATGTTAGTTGGCATGAAATTTCTTTATAAAAGCTAGATTTTGGACTTAAGAGACTAATGTCTTAAATGACCCTTATACTTATTTTCCATACCCATGTGCATATCCAGGGGGCATATAATACATTTTCCTTAATCTATATTGAATAGGCTACCATCTGGAAAAAACATAAATGGGCATAAAGAATGGGCATATAGGCAATTACAGGGTAAGGTATCCACTAAACTGCGCCAAGGGGTCTGATTAGGGAGGGAGTTATTGGTGTAATATTTTGCTAAAGAATAGGGGCATAAAGATGAATATAATCATGGTAACATCAGCTACGAAATTCACATGTTTTATGTTTAATTTCAACAATAGCTTTTAAGCACTTTTACAAACTTCATGAGAGCATGTTTTTGCTAGCCTGCTGGCTGCTGATATGGCTGTGATCCCTAATGACTTAGTTTTTCTCCCAGGCTTAACAAAACTTCAGTCTCTTAATGTCAGATGCTGCAAATGCATTGTAGATATGGATATGAAGGCTCTTTCAGGTTATTTTATATTTAAGTACTTAATATATGATGGTCACATGAGTTCCCTCGTATGCTTTTTATTCAGCACTTTTCCTCTATATAATAGCACATAGATTGACTGATGTAGTGACTGTCTATACATGCCAATGCTATTGTTTGAAGTTGGGATTGTCGAGTTTAGATTCTTGCCAATGTCATTATGATTGACTGCTACAAGAGATTAGGTGGATTTGGCCATCATCATGTTCAGTATGAGCTGGACTGTAGGCTGGAGGATTTCTATTGGAGATTGAATAATTATTTGTTACTTTTTTTCTTATTGGATTTCAGTTATTATGATGGTGAGTTATCCTATGTTTCAGGTCTTGCCAACCTGAAGGAATTACAAATCTCCTGCTGTAACATTACTGATGGTGGAGTTTCTTATTTGAGAGGTAGTTTACTTTTTCATGCGACAATATTGATTTAACCCCCCCACCCCCAATGATCTTGTTGTCTGAGATAATTTTAGGATCTTCCAGCTTTAAATTCTTTAAGTCAAAGTTCTTTCTTTCAATTATTACAAGATTACAATTTATGTGAGTAACTGGAAAATTTTTTTCCACACTGGGGAAGGTAATGTGCAGATCTATGCAACGTGAGAGAATGGAACAAAAACAGCAAGAGAAATACATTCCACATATGGACAGTTGGAGAAAGTAGTAAACAATGTATTTAATCTGCAGTCATGCGGTTATATACCAGTGGTACCTCATTGACTTTGAAGGAATTTTCCTCCTTATTGTCAGCCATAAAGTAGCCTTTCCTTAAACTCCTGTCAGTTGTCCCCTCAGAAAAATGGTGGTTCCCTGCTTATCCATCCCTTGTCTTTCTTTTTTTTCCCTTTTACAAACCAGCCACATAATTATCTCTATGTTTTTCCATCTCTGGATTTTCATTGTTGAAGCATTGCTTAGGTCTGTTTTTGGTTGCTCAGCTTGCTTGGGACCCAGTTTCTATAAATTAACAATTTGCAAGCAGTGCTAGTGATGCTATTGGTTAGATGTTCATGAATCATTGCGTTCCAACTATTTGAAAGCATATAAAACCCTCTTCTATCAGGAAAGCATATGCTTTGGGGATTTGTAGGGCATTACTTACTGCTTCATAAAATGTGGAATTATGGTTGCTACATCTTTGTTGTGCCTGGCAGGTTTGCAGAAGCTTGTCTTGTTGAACTTGGAAGGTTGCAACATCACCACTGCAAGTTTGGAATCTATGTCAGGTCCAGTAGCTGAATGTCCTGGGTGTTTAAATTATCATTAACAACTTGTGTAGTTTCTTCTCCTAGCCTACCGATCTCTGAAAGGGAAAAATCTTTGATTCTTGTTGCACATAAATTTAGAGATCAGCATAAATAAGCATGTCTTCAATGTGGCCCTTACTCTGTTTATAATCAAATATAGCATTTAGAGTTCTTTAGTCACTGCAAAAGAAGATGGTTTAAGCAGAATAGCATTTTTGCAGCTCTTGTTGATCTCACATACTTAAACCTAAGTAGATGCGGTCTATCGGATGATGGATGTGACAATTTTTCTGGTGAGTGAAGGACTAGGTCTATGTTTCACTCTATTGGACCAAACGATGTTCCCTAGAATTTGCTGTTTTGGCCCATTTTATAAACTAACTTTGAGACATTGGTTGTATGCCTGCAGGTCTTGAAAACTTAAAGGTGTTAAGCTTGGCATTCAACAACATAACAGATGCATGTTTAGTGCATTTAAAAGGTCTCTCTCTCTCTCTCTCTCTGTTTGTCTCTCACTCTCCCTCTGTCTCCCTTCCTCCCTTCACACGTTTTAGCTGCCACTGATTAAGTGGGCTCTATTGAAGACTATTAGCTGCCATTCACATTTTCTTTCTACTCTCATGATATACACAAAAGATGTTCAAGTCTACTTATTTTTGGAAACTGGTAACGAGGTTCCATATGGCGAAAACCTCCTCAAGTTTTGGCTGTTATATGTTCTCTCTTGCATAATACTGCCCTCTGTATTTTGTACTGTAGCCATTATGGGTAGACGAGTAGTTGAAATGGTGTCAACTTCTCTGGGTTCTGGATTCAGAGTTTTTGACTCTACAGTTTATCTGACTAGCATTGTGACCTTCAGAGTAGCTAAAGCCATGTTTTTATAGTCACCTCAACTTCAATAGCTTTCTCACTGAGTGGCTTATAAAATGATATGTCAGTCTTTGTTCTAAATGTTTGTTGGTGACTGACCTTTTTACCAATTCTAAATATCAGAGACCCATGAACAGTTGCCTATCCTAGGTTCTCCTAGTTGAGCTGATCTGAGACCACTTAAGTACTTTTTTTTTGGGCACAATTCATATAGGTGCAAGGATAAATTTTTCAATTTTTTTTTTGTCATCACGTCGTCTTCCTCTTATTCTTGTTCATCTACTGTTTTTCCCACTGCTACCCCTCACAGGCTCCTATCTTTTCCAGGCTTAAGAAATTTGGAGAGCTTGAACTTGGATTCTTGCAATATTGGAGATGAAGGACTTGCATATTTGGCAGGTACGCAAGACTCTGTATTCCCCATTATTGTTAATGCGTCTACATGGCCTTGTATTCTTGATGTTACTTGTCCATTAGGATGAAATTCGCCGCAAGATTATCGGCATCTTATCAGTTGCCAGGTTACTATTTTTCTAATTATGATTTTTTTTGACATGATGTTAGAGCATCAAACTGACAGTCATGAAGTCGGGCTTTTATTAGCCAAGTCAAATTAGATTGTATTGAATAGTGATGGTTGTTTAATTGGAGCTTCGTTGGGGTAAACTGTACTGAAAACGCAAAAATGAGGAGCAGAGATGCTTGTGTAATTGTTGATCACCTGCCCGAGAGGAAAGGATATTAGGCATCTGAGCACAATATTGGAAACAATAAGCAGTCCTGGTTTATAGGATCTTCATGTGATGCATATTGATTTGAGCATAACTGCTATATGCTGGCTGCTTGCTAAAACCATGGCCTAGTTTATCATGGATTGTTTGTCCTGAAAATCCCTTCAATTCACTTTGCTGTGCGGGTGTTTCATGCAATCGTGCTGTCTGGTGTCATGATTTGTTTGTTAAAGTACTGGTCTTGGATATGATACTTTTGATAATCTGCTCCAAAGCTTCAGTGTTTTCACTTTTGGCCCTGGGTGAATGATTCAAGGAAATCTGTCGCAATTTTGCTTATGGTTTGACATGAATTTATGGTATATGATTCATTTTCATGTATCATTCTCTTTCAGGGCTTCCTCTCAAAACCTTGGAGTTGTCAGACACTGGAGTTGGAAGTAACGGGCTCAGCCATCTTGCTGGTTGGAATTGTTCTGCAGTTACCATCTAGCATTTTCTAGTCTTATCATGCATGAGAACTTTGACATGCACACTTGCAAATTGAACAAATATATGCAGGAAACTGATTAGATGAATGATTTCAGAAGACAAGCACCTTTTAGTTTGAAACTGTCTTTTGTGCGACAATCTTGCCCTCAGCCCTCAGTTATCTATTAAAAAAAATGAAGTGAAGAGGGGAAGTAATACCTTGAAGAGTATAGCTCTTGCATCGTTTGTGTCCTCTCAGACAGTGGGAGTGATTCCATACTCGGCCAATTTACCTATTTGTTTATATCAAGAAACCATTCCACCTAAAAGCTTAAGCTGTTTGGTGAGGCCCAAAATATGGATCATGTATTATATTTCAACACCCCCCTCACGAGAAAGCCCAGCTCACTTGCGCTGGAAGCGTGCATAAACTAGGCTCATTTGGGCCTTAAGTATAAACAAACCACAAATTCATAATTAATTCACAATTAAATGTGAGGGTAGCAAGATTTGAACTCATGATCACCAGGTTATGAAGGCTCTGATACCATGTCAAGAAACCATTCCACCTAAAAGCTAAGTTGTTAGGTGAGGCCCAAGATATGGATCATACATTATATTTCAACAGTTTATTATCACATTTTTGTTAAAATGACGCTGACTTATGAAATTCATACGTATTGGTTTGTTTTAATGATGCTCATGCCTGTTAAATTCAATAGCTATCTTTTGTTTTCTTGTTCTTTTAGGGTTATCTCATCTGGAGAACTTAAATCTGTCATTCACCTTAGTAACTGATAGTGGCTTACAGAAGTTATCTGGATTGACGTCTCTTAAATCGCTGAACCTGGATGTTCGCCAGATTACAGATTCTGGGCTAGCAGCTCTTACAGGTTAACACTATAATATCTGTTCTGATGCCTGGGCATTTGAGTCATTTATCAATTGGCATAAGCACTCTGATATAGTTGTGTTTTGCAGAGTAGCTGGTTGATATTAATATATTCATGTTTATGAGGTGTGGTTTTAGGTTTACATTTTCACTTTCTTCGAATATTAAGGAAATTTTTTGTTAGGACTGCCGGAAAAAAGGGAGGATGACTGAACTCAGTCGGATCAAGCATTGAAACCACCGACTTTTGGCTATTTTACTTTCATTCTTAAGACTCAACCCATCTATTCATCATATTATGACCATGGTCTTATTTGCTTCGTTGTCACTTAGGTCTGACTGGACTTCTGCATATGGACCTATTTGGGGCTCGCATTTCAGACTCTGGAATGCATTATTTGAAACGTATGATTTTTTATTTTTTGGTGTCTCATGTTATCTTGAGCTTAATTGCCTAGTTGCATGTGGTGCACTGATATTCATTTGTTTGAGCTGCATGTCCGCAATATTCTCCTTAAATGGGATGCTACGTTCAGGAGAATAGTTTTAGCCAGGAAAAATAACATATGGCACTATTTATCTTGTTGCTAACGATTATCTGTCACCAATTTGTTCTCGCTAGGCAGACTTCAAGAATCTCCAGTCTCTTGAAATCTGTGGTGGAGGATTAACCAACGCTGGAGTGTGGAATATCAAAAATCTTACCCATCTTACGGTATTGAATCTGTCACAGAACCGCAACTTGACAGACAAGACATTGGAGTTGATATCGGGTACAATTCTGTTATCTAGTGTAGAATTATCATTCATCAAGTTCCACTTTTTCTGCTGCATTGCACTCTTTAAGATCATTAATCAGCAGTATCTGCCTCTTAACTGCCATCAAGTAACTTGGTGATGTCCTCTATGGTAGTATTTGAGAAACCCATAGGAGTTGTTGGGATGTCATTTGAGACTTAAACCTGTCACTTTGATTCCTGATTTTTTTCCAACAAGATTATGTCTAAGTAGACCACGAATGAAAAATGTCTCGCAAAGCTCTGTTGTTATTTCGCGAGGCAATCCACATCGATGTAATGACAGTGAGGGACCTACGACACAACCATATTAGCCTCATATCCGATAGTTGCAGAGATGCACTGAAAGAGAGAGTGGTTTCCAAATCTGTTTTATTTTGAACTGTAATTTGTTTCTCCTTCTACTTCTGGCACTTAATGCTTCTAATTATGGGTGTAGCTTTTATATCTTATGAGCCTATGTTTCCAACAGCACATTATTGTGCAATAGACAGATCTAGGATACTCGATCAGATTCAATCATGATGTTATTGAAAATCTTTAGTTGACTTTTTCCCACACATTTCCTTGTGAATCCAGGATTGACACAACTGGTGTCATTGAATGTGTCCAATTCTCTCATAACCAACGGGGGCCTGGATTATTTGAAGCCTCTGAAGAACTTGCGTTCGCTATCATTGGAGTCTTGCAAAGTTACTGCATCTGGAATCAGGGAGCTTCAGTCGACCGCTCTCCCCAATTTAGTAAGCTTTCGGCCGGAATAATGATAAAGCAATGGCAAGCCATCATATATACATTACCCTGCTTTTGAGACTGCTGTACTTTCTGTGCTGTTCAATAAATTTACATTGTATAAATGGCCTACAGATGAACCAGAGTGAAAAAGATGTCACTGGAGGTTGTAAGGATTGTCCAGAAAGCCCGAGTTGTGTAAATATGGCTTTCCTGCTCAGTGAATTGTACATAATTCAATAAAAGCAACCCTCTTTTGCTGCTATTCCCTTGTAACTAACAGTTATTAAGTTAAGCAATATTTACGTTTACTGGGTTCTTATAACACTTGTGATTTCATGGCTTTTTAACGGGTAAGATAATGATATCATCCTACTAACAAAGCTACATAATAATGCTGTACAGTGTTGTCTCATGTGAGGAATGGAAGATTGATATGTGTAGGTTCTGCTACCAAGGCAATATTTGGTGTGCAAAATCATGAGCTGGAATCTGCAAGCTAGTCTGCCAAGCTGTCTACTTGAAAAGCTGATTTGGATTCAGAAGAGAATGACTTTAAGGACAAAGTAGCAAGTTCGTTCAAACCAATCAGAACATGTTATTATTTCTTATACAGTGCTCAGTAGACACGAATAAGCAATTACAAAAGTTGCATCAGATACAAAACATGAAGTGCAAATACATTATTGTGACTGGTGCACAAGTGAATGAGGAATGCAACAACAACAACAACAACAACAACTGCCTGTTAGACTAGAAGTGGGGAGACGATGGAGTGAATACAGAAACAAGCAAAAATAGAAATCTCTGCCACTTCATCTGATCCCCCATCATGTGTACAAAATGAAAGAACCCTAATTTCTATCGACACTCAGTGTAGAGCATAAGCTACAGCAAATCTATGCCACTTCATCTGATCTCCATAATGTAAGCACTATATTTTAACAACACTCAGCATACAGGACAAGCTCCAGACTACGGGTACAAGGCGGAAACTGAACCTGAAATGCATAAAAGCAGAAAACCCTTAGAACATCCAAACAAGCTTATATCAACAGAAAAATGGCTTCTAATGTTGCTTAAAAAAAAAAAAAACATAAAAATTATAGGAAATGAGAACTGCGATATCAATTTGCCGACTGTAAACAGAACATAGATATGCTTATCTACCATGCTTCACAATTTTTTATGCCCTAGCCGCGATTCCACTGATATTGGGGCTCCTAACCGCAAACCTTCTTTTATTTTTAATCTTTTAAAGTTATTCTCAATATGTTGCTCAGTGCACCCCTGAAAAACCATGGACAGTCATTAATTTTTAAAAGGTTAGCTATATCTTTATTATATTCCAAACCACAATAACCCTTCCACAGATTTAGAAATCATACATAAGTTTAAGAAGCCTTCTGAATGATAATACTAAGCTTCCATTCTACAAAATTAAAACTTTCCCAATGGTCAAGACCACACATTGAGAAGCTTCTGCAAAAGCGACATGGTCTGATCTAACAAAGAGAGTAACAAGGAATAAAGAAAAATAAGGAATTCTCAGATAGAGTTGCATACCTCAGTATATCTGACCTTATAAATACAAAATAAAATTTCCAGACATGTCTTCCAACTTATGCAATCTCCAAGGCATCATAAAGTTTCGAAACTCGCCGTTGAAGTAATGGCTCTAGCCGGAACGAGTAAACGTCACTCAGCCACTTTTTAGCTTCATACATCTCATTCCATGCCTGTACAATCTCATCAATTTGAAATCCTAAACCTGCATTTCATTTATCAGATAAAATTCTTAGCATCTTAATAATCATTTGATGTTGATTCAGAATTTCAGCATCATAATTACCTGCCAGTGTATTATCATTTGAAATATGGTTCTTAGTCATGACCGCTAGATCAGTTGGGGAAGCTCCAGCAAGCTGAAACTTCTCAAGTGCAACTTCCAAACACTCTTGCCAGGCTGGTATGCCCAATTTGAACTCCATATTTGAGCGCTCGTACAGTATGGCTCCCCATAGAAGATTCATCTGGGATCTCACTCTCCTAACCTGCCCAGCAGCTTCCTCAGGTGACATATCTTTAAATACACCAGCTAAGTCCATTTTCTGCATCTCAGGTTTGACCTTCACTTTGGAAAATTGAATAAGATGTCGCGCTTCCAATTCTTCCCACATTTCCATTCCCGTTTCCATGTTGTCCTCAGCACTGTTGTAGAGTTGTACGACCTCCTCAGAAGGCCAAGTTTGCAAATCAACATTATTGCTAATAGCATAATACCATGAAAGCTTTGCCTGCTCAAACTGCTGCCGACCCAGAGCCAGATGACCTTCATAGAAATCAGGTTTGATTCTCAATGCTTCTTCATACTTTTTTCCTGCTTCTGTATATTCTTTTTGTGCCCAAGAATAACCACTTTTGATCTGTTCGAGTACTGACTCTTTAGAAGCATCATCTGCAAAGTAAATCCTCTTCCTAGCCCTGGATATGTGAACATTTCCCCAGAAGAACAATGCTAGAGCTGCCATCTCCTGGAATTTCCCTGCTGCCGTGTCAAACAGGTTTAGTGCTTCTTCACTTGTAACGGAATCTTCCATAGCTTCAGAATAGACTTTCATTCCAAGTTCATGAAGACCCAAATATGCATCAGAATCAAGCCCCACATGGTTCTTGAACAGCTTGGCAAACTCAATTATCCATTCATCAATATACTGCAACCCATTTTGTGTCTCCTTACTTTTTTTTATGTCCCCATTCTCAGTGGCATTTTGTTTCGTTTCTGGTTTGTGCACCTCCTCTTCCTTCAGTCCCACAAAGATTGGATCCTGTCGAGAGTTGACTTCAACTAGATATAGCCTGAAAGAACCATGGGATTCTGCAGTTGCTTCAGCCCATCTCAATTCTTCATCAGTGGTTATTGTTACCATGTCACCTTCTTGGTCCCTATACTTGATAAGAACTTCACCTAAGCCTGGAAATCGGTCGAGCGTAACTTCCCTTAGTTGCTGGAGGCTGCAATTGAGAGACAGCTGAGCCCATCTTATGTCCTCTCCAAACACCAATTTTACGTGCTTCTTAGGTTCTCCTTCCTTTCTACTAATCTTTTCCTCTACAACCACCTTGTCCTCAGCCTTCTTCTCTTCAATTTGGCCATCAATCTTCTTTTCAACTTCATCCTCAACCTTCTTCTCCTCCACCTTCTTGCTCTTCTTCTTTTTCATTTTCTCTTTTACTACCTTTGTCACAGGCGATGCACCATGAGGTTCAACATATTCCGGAGGCAGTTCAATCACTGAATCATTGACTCTTAGTCCCTTCTGCTCCAGTGCCTTTTTCACCCTTTCTGAAATCTCTAGTGCCATGAGATTTTTTGGCTCTGTTTTCAAAACCATGACAACGTCACTCAGGGCCAGATCCAGCCTATTTAAAGCCTCATAACACCTTGCCCTCTTTAGCAGTGCTTTACTGTACTTTGGCGTGACCTCTAGCGCCAAATTACACTCATGGATTGCCCTAGGGTATTCACTTAGACCCATCTGCATGTAGCAAGCGGCCATATTGCTCCTTAGCTGGGATACATCTATATGATTCTTGGGAAGCAATTTGACAGCTTTGTCGTACTTCAACAGAGCTCCTTCAAGATCCCTCTTCTGAAATAGCTTGTTCCCTTCCTCTTTCAACTCTCGAGACATGGAAATGAAAATTTCTGTGTCACCATCATTTGCTTTAGGACTATTCTGTCCAACTCTATTTGGCTTCACGTTACTATCAGTCAATTGTCCTCCTGGCTGCTTATTATTCTTTCCACTCTGCTTCCCCATCATGAACCTAATAATAGAAAGTACAACAACACAGCAACCTAATAACTAGCCACACAACTATATCCGGACCAATGCCTGAAACAGTGAAACTTCAATTTTATCATACAATTGGGAAACCTGTAATGGCGTACTCAGCCCAAATTCTCATACAATGTAAGGAATTAATGCCCAACAACCACCAAAGCATAGAGCTTCAACACAGGAAGCAATAAGACAGCAGAATTTCAAAGCACTAGTATCTCAGTATTTTACTTTTTTTTAACAAAATCTTTTACAAGCCAGTCCAAAGAAAAGGCACATCAAAATCATGCTCTCATATAATAACAACAACCCACACCAGTATATAATCTATACTTTACAAACCTACCCCAAAACCCTAACTTTCTTCCTTAAATCTCAAATGGGTTCTTCCATTTTTGGCGCACCAGGATTACAAAAGAGCCCTTATAGACACGAGGAAAAGAAACAAACTTTCTCTGCCTTCCCAAACCGGGACTTGATATTGCTTGTCCAAAAGAACAAACAAGTCCCAATTCAGAGAGTAAAGAATAAAAAACCCCTTACTTCAGGTAAAGATTGTGACCCAGAAGAAATATAGGCTTTTACAGAACCAAAGATTAGATCTTTGGCAGGAAACTTATCTGGGAAATGAATTCTCCTGAGGGGGTTTGTGCCATGGGAGAAAGAGCTTCGCAGGCAAATGAGAAATGGAAGGAAAACCCACCAATGTATTGTCTCTTGCTTTTCTTAATTTCTTGCAATGTCCTGAAGATTTTTGCCGCTTAACGTGAACGCCACACAATCAGAAAAGAGCCTGAAGAGCCAGTGTTTCGTGTCAAATATTCCAATTTTGATAAATAATAAAATAAATAACAATGGTGGGGGCCCAAATTTACGTGAATTCCAAGAAACTTAGGACGTCCGATCAGAAGTAGACATGGCATCAAGGCAACCATCTCTCTCTCTCTCTCTCTCTCTCTCTCTCTCGTTTTCAAATTTTTCTTTTCTAGAAGCCAAAACGTTTTCAAATTTTTTGGGTGCAAACAAAGATGCTAATTGAGATTCTGACTACGGTTATACCGGCAGCAACCCTTTGGCTGCTTCTTTGTTTTGTACTTTAATTAATTGGACTTTACCTGTATTTAAACCATGTTTGACCAACCAAACCTATACATTATTTAACATGATGACATATTATTTATTTTTCACCAAATGAAAAAGATATGGGACGCGAAAAAAAAGAAACGTAGAATCGAAAAATTACAATCAATCACTTTTTGTGATATATTGTAATTTGACTTTTTTTTTCTTCAACTAACAGTTTAATATTTAAAAAAAAAAAAATAAATAAAAAATACTTTTACTTTTTATCAGTGTCCATCTGGCTCAATACGATTAAATGTAATCTTAAAAAGAAAAAGAAAAAGAAAAAGCAAATCCATAAGAGCTTGGTTAGGGAACCCCAACGATCAGTTCTGAGAATCTGTCTTAATACGTTGAAAAGAGTAATTAATTGTCAATTTTTTATAATTGTCATGATAAAAAGAGTAATAAAAAATTAAAGGAATAAAGGTTAATTTGACCTATTACGTTTTACTTTATTTTAAATTTCACCTACAACTTTTTTTTTGTTAAATTTGTTGCATAATATTACGTCCGTTAGTCTAATTTGGTCCTTCCGTCCATAATATCGTTAATTCTGCTGACGTGGCATGACGGAGTTTGATACGTCAGTAATTTTTCCATGTCAGCATGTCACGTCAACATCTGTTGCTGACGTGGCATAGGTATAAAGGCTAATTTGACCCACAATGTTTCAGCGTATTTTAAATTTCACACATAACGTTTTTTTATGGTTAAAATTGGCCCATAACATTATATCTTTTAATATAATTTGATTTTTTTCTACCTAACGTCGTTAACTTCGCTGATGTAGCGTAACAGAATTTAACACGTCATTAATTTTTTTTCAAAGAGATGGCTCCGTACTGGCAATGCTAATGGTGGTTGGAGGCGGCGGCAATAATTTGATGAGGAAATAGTGACAACAACAGAAAAGAAAAAATTTAAAAATAAAGATAACAATGACTTTTATTGAATTTTGTTAATTTATTTTTTTGGCTAAAAAAATAAAAGTATTCAAGTAGATATATATTTATGAATTTTAGTTTTTTATTTTGTTTAAATTTGTAGAGTGTGATTTTCAGTATAAATATTTGGTTTGGATTTTAAAATTTTACTGTAAACGTGACATGTTGATATAGACGAAAATTATTGATGTGTCATACTCTGTCGCATCATATTTGCTGAGTTAACGACGTTATGTACAAAAAGATCAAATTAGACTAAAAGATATAACGTTATGAGCTAATTTTAACCATAAAAAAACGTTATGGGTGAAATTTAAAATAAGCTGAAACCTTGTGAGTCAAATTAGCTTTTATACCTATGTCACGTCAGCAACAGATGTTGACGTGACATGCTGACGTGGAAAAATCGCTGAAGTGTCAAATTTCGTCATGTCACGTCAGCAGAGTTAACGGCGTTATGGACGGAAGGACCAAATTAGACTAATGGACATAACGTTATGGAGCAAATTTAACCAAAAAAAATGTTGTGGGTGAAATTTAAAATAAAGTAAAATGTGGTATATCAAGTTAACCTTTATTCCAAGATTAAAATATAAACTATCGTTTTATTTATTATTACTCTTTTTATCACGACAATTACAAAAAATCAACATTTAATTACTCTTTTTAAATACTATGACTATATTTTTTATTATTCTTTTTTATCATAATAATTATAAAAAATTAATAATTAATTATTCTTTTTAAATATTTTAAAATAAAAATCGGAATACTTATATCCGGCTCCCCAACTTTTTCCAATCCATAAGCACATGAAGGAAATCACGTGGAAAGTGGCAAGCTCGCGCGGGACCCTTCAATTTGTCGGCCACTCCAAGCTGTCATGTCAGAGTCATGACATGTGCACAAAGTAACGAACTGTGGTGGGACCCGAACAACTGCCCATCACAAGAAAGAAATAATAAACAAACAAATTAGAAGGGAGGCGGAAGAAATTTCCCACTGTAACGAAGCAACCGTCCCAGAACCGTCGAAACAAGGCCAAAATAAAATTTATTTGTGGCTATGATATTTCGCAAAAATGCCGCGGTAATGTAGTAGCAGTAACACAAATATTTATTGAATTATATATATATATATATATATGAGTCGTTGAATAGACCGTGTATTCTCTATACACGTCCAACTGCACTGTTATTTAGTCAAATTCATAATATTTTTGTTTTTTGACTTATATTGAAAAAATGAAGAAGGATAATTTTATTAATTTAAATGAAGATAATCCACTCATAATCTTTTATTACAGAATTTATTTTATAATTTTTTATTTTAAGCAGCGCACATCACATAAGTTTGTAGTTTTTATTTACATCTTATGTTGAGTTAATTTAATTTATATTTTAACTTATACCATTAAAGAAAAGGTTTTCATTTTTTAAGGTATCTAAGTTCTCTGTTTCTTTTTTTTTTTTTTTTTTGTGTTTCAACTAGAATGAAGAATAAAAATTAAAAAATGAGTGAGTTGTGAAGCTCGAACAAGAAAAAATATTACTACCATCAAATATCAATTTGACCCAATAAAGAGATTACATTCAGATTTTTTTGGGGTTGAATCGAAAGCCCAAAATTTAGGTCTTCTTTCTTACTCCAGCCCAATTCAACTGGGCCGGATTCTCCTTAGGAATGTTAGCGGGTCAACCAGCCACTTCTCACAAGCGAACGAAGAAGGCCTTCCCGAGGAAGCGGGTGTTCACTTGTTAAACTCGCAAACTGTCGCAGGCTTGCAGAATAGATTCGGTGTTTTTGCTTTTTTTCAATGTTTTTAAATGATGGGATTGCGCTGTGAGCATCTCTTATGGTTTGCACAAACAGAAAAAATAAATAAATAAATAAATAAATAAAAATAAAAATGTGGCCTAGTCTTTAAGTTTACATATTGGCCCAGCCCAATTGGTCAAATAAGCCGCTTTCTTTTTTCTAATAATAATAATAATTATTATTATTGGTGTGCGCGGTCTAGTTTAATGTAATGTTAATATTATAGTTTTTTTTAGTATTAGAGATGCTTAAAATTTATATTATAATTAAAGGAAGTGGAATTTGAAAGAAACGAGAATAAAATCTTCAACCGTCTTTTTAATATAATATTAAAACTGTTTAAAAATTGATCAACCCAACCTAATCTGATCAATCTAATCTGAACCCGCCGAAATCGTGAAGGTTTGAATTAATTGTGATTTCAAAATTTACAATCTGCTAGCAACGGATTGGACATTCAATCCGTCCAATTCAACCTAATCAACCATATATATAAATATATATTCAAAAAAACACTTTTTAATACAAAACACACTGTAGTAAAGCCCTCAGGCCCTTAACGTAAAGCCACCCCCTTAAGGCCTTAACATTGACATTGTTTCAAAATCTTCCAAACTCGTGTTCTGTTTGCAAATTCAAATTACCCAACAGAATATTTTGTAGTTTTAAAGACAAAAATGCAAGACACTGGTTTAGAATGATGGTCATCCTTTGGCTTTGAGGGTTAAAAAAGGAGATTTATCAGCAGAAATTTTTTATTCTTTTATTTTTTTTAATAGTGTCCAATCTGTTAAAATCGATCTAATCCAATCCGCCAATGACGTATTGAATTGGATGAATTGCGTAAAATAGTATATTGAGTGCGGATGAAAAATTATCCAATCTACCATCGATAGATTGAATGCGAATATACCCCAAGACTGATCAATCCAACCGGGCGAACACTCATATATAATACCAAACGGCCAATTCATGGAAAAAAAAAAAAAGTTGATTTCTAGGCCACGTCTATTTAATAAAAATTTCAGTTCACTCCATCATCAATTTGGGTTTAAAGCACATATGGGCCATGCCTACCTATTGAAATCGTGCTGCTATATCCTTATAAAAAAAATTTATAAATGGTGTAGTTAGTTAGTCACTAGATATTATATCTAAATAAAAAGTTGAGAATTCAAATTTTATTTCTCAACTCTAGTATTAAAGTCGTTTCTAAGATAAATATTTTTAATTTCTAATTCTAATCAGAGTGAATTGAAAAAAAGAAAAAGCCTACCTGGGTAGTGAGAAATGGGAATCATCAAAACATTTCGTCCTGATAGGAATAATTGAAACTATGGTTGGTGGGTTGGTTGTTTCGATTCAATACGCTTAAACGACTCCCTTTCTTTTATGGCCCCTCCCAATTTTAATCGGTATAATAGTAATACTCCTGTGAGTGAGCGTTTGACATTATAGTGCGAACCAATGACCAGGTTGGCAGATTTGGTAGGGGCCTTCAAGGCCTCATAATTAAGGCTAAATACACTGCTCCACAGGCCTCAAGTTTATGAACAATTAATCAGTATTTTTTTCCCACAACTATTTCATCTTTTAGCTACTAATCCCAATGTGATTTGTAGTCTAGTTGCTGGATAGTTTAATACAAATTTAAACACCACTTTTCTTTGTTGTATTGTATTATGATCACAATAATTGCCATGATATATCACCCAACACACCAATAAAAATAAATAAATAAATAAATAACATTTTCAATTCACAAGATTCCCACACTACAAGATTTGAAAGGATGTAAATTAAGTAATTTGAACTCTTGACTATTAAGTTACGCAATAAGTATCCATCCCAGTAATTTGACAACATATTTGAACAAGATGTTTCAAGTACCTGGCTTTGGTACTCGAGGAGGTCTCAAAGTCAAAAATTTCATAGTCCACCCATAAAGGGCAGACCAATGCATTAGTATGCTCTTTAACCCAATTATTGGACGTAACTGCAGTGAGTACCAAGCTCAACTTCCATGTTTATGGCGGTGTCACTCTCAAGTTCAACTACCATCCAAATTTTCATAAAATAGATGGCCAACCATATTTATTTACCTTTTCTTTCTTCTCTATCTTTTTTTCAAGAGAAAAAAAGTTCAGAGATAAGAAAAGTATAAAGTGTCTATAAATCAGTAAGGGTTTATGGTAAGATTTATGTGTTATCAAAGACTTCAACAACGACCAACGAAATTCTAACTCGAGGTATAACGTATGAAAAGTAAAATCCTTAACCATTGATCCTATTCTAGTAGACTTCTTCCTTTTTGTCTGCTTGCTTTTATGATGTGCATCTCCAAGGACCACCACCTCACATGCAAGCATATCTTATATAACGTTACTGGCCTTGCAGTTTTGAATCATCATGTGACAACTCGAAAATAGCCAGGGACTGGTTCTATTGGTTATCAAAAACCAGCCTTGAGCCCTCACTAGCTTACGAGTATGGCCTTGCTTTCGCTCATAACAAGCTCCGAGCAGAGGATTTAGCCTACTTCAACCAGGAATTTCTCCAGAGTATGGGCATGTCAGTGGCCAGGCATAGGCTAGAAATACTTAGGCTTGCTAGAAAAGAAGTTGGGGCAGGCTCAAAGGGCATTTCTAAGCTCATTTTAGCTATCAACAAAGCCAGGAAGACCATTAAGAAGCAGATTAGTAAAATGGTTAATCATGAAGACTCAGTAATTATGGATGTGCCACAGCAGTTCACATATCAAGGGCAGTGGATAGGAGCATTGCCCTTGAAATGCAAGACTGAGAAAGAGCTCAGGTTAGAGAAGCCTCCAACACTCAGAACCAGGAGGCCGGCCAAATCAGGGCCTTTGGACAGAAGGGTGCAAGAGAATATATGTTTACTGATAAAACTTGAAGCTTTCTGGGCCTCTGGATGGAAATATTCAGGAGAGGTTGGTCTCGGCTTATGGGAGCCCAAAGTGGTGTGGAAATCCAGATGGAAAGGTGTCAAAATCCTTCGTCACAACAAGTAAGAGCCCTCAATTACTTAGGCCTTGGGACAAAGCTCTTGCTAGCCCCAAGTTCTACAGTGAGCACAGTAAGCACAGAATAGTAAATGGGGACTATGATGATCATTCACTCTGGGCTGCACTTTTTCAGGACATGAAGCCCACTTGACTTGGGCACTTCCTTGTTCTTCTTTGGCCATTTCTTGGGGAGCTATGGTGCTTGCTTTGGTTTTTGGTTTGGAGAAACAAATCCTCCATCTCTATATGTGATTCGAATATCTTTGTCTGAGAAGATTGCCACATAATAGAACATGCATTTGGCTTTCCAATCACATCCTTTTTATTACTTTGTGAGAAGAGGCAATGTTCTGCTTGATAACGATACTTAATTACAAAGTTCTCATCTAATTAAAAACTTGACAATAATTGAGATAGTTGGAAGCAGTGACTTCCAATTCAAATATCTGAAGTTCAAACCTCATATCCCTCTCTCATCATTCCCATCCCTGAATCGGGGGATACCAATTCCAAAGAACTAAAAAAAAAAGTTCTCTTCCAGTTGCTGAATTCATTAGAGAATATCCAAAATAGCAAAACAATCTATCGAAATACTGCCAAAGGTGGCTTTACTAATTTTACAAGATCACACAGCATACAATACACTAGGCACGCTTCATTGCACCAGTGAGCATATCCGCAAATGTTAAGCATACGGTTAACAAGTTCCCAGTTGTCCGGGCTCAGAACTGCCTTCACACATCACAAAAGCCTGAAATTAATTTACTGGCTGATCAAGAATATTACGGGTTTAGAACTTCTTCAGTGAATTCTATCTCTTATCGTCCAGCTTCATGGAAGTTGACCTGCTGAAAACTTATTAAATGCTTCCTCACACCATGAGTTCTTTATCCATCCCTGCAATCAATAGCAGTTGCTTTCGTTCAATACAGCTTAGCTACAGGAATCTGTCCTTTTGCACCCCAGATTATCCTTTTTTTTTCTTTTTTTTTTCTTTTGAAATGACTTAAGTAGCGAACATAAATAATAACATGAACTGACAGGTATAAGCTTCAACACAAGGATTCACCTACTGATGAGCAATGATTTTGTCGTACCGCGAGAAATTGAGACTTCTGAGTTTCATTGCATTGAAAACATGTACATCTTTGGCATGATTTTGAAGAGTGTTGAAGCGATTATTGCTAGCTTTGTATATGGAGGCTTGGATGTGTACGTACCTCTAGCAGAGTGGCTTTCCATAATGGCACCAAAATTAGCTCTCCACTTTGATCAGATTAATGATTCGAATTCTGTGGCAGCCTGAAGGAACCACCAGCATAGAGCATCTCATAAACAGGCCTTATCCTCATAGTTAGAATCGTACTCAGGATTGAGCCCAAACCACAGACACCCGCCAGAACCAGGAATGTGAGCCTGAAGCAATTTGGACCCAAGCAGGAGATGCCTGAGCTATAGAGAGTATTCAGTCCATGCTGCTTTTCTGCCTCACTATCATACACAAACCCAGCTAATAGACCTGAGAAGAGGAATGCACCAAGGGGATTTCCTAGTGACACAAAGTTGTATAGAATACCAAAATGTTTCAAGCCAAAAAGCTCAGAGACAGTTGGAATCATAATGGAGAACTGAACCCCATAGCAGATCCCAAGTAATGCAGTAGCAGCATAAAGGGTACCATCAATGGCAGAAGCAAACAGAAGGTATGTTAAGATCATTATTACTTGAGTAAATGTCATCCATATTGTACGAGGGATCATTTTGGACCTGCCAAGAGCAACAAACTTGTAATAACAATAAGGGCCAGGTAATACACAAGAAAATGTTTCACCTTTGAACATCTGTATTTAACCCCAGTGATAAGCAAGGGTTCAAATTTTGGGATGCTCCTAGAAGAAAATTAAGGAGAAATGACAAAAAACTTCCGTCTTTTCAATTTTTTCACAGAGCATCATATGACCTATATTTCAGTCTGTTTTTGCCCTCTCCGGGTATCAACCATCAATACTTAATCATTGTCCCCAAGAACCAGCAGGCCTGCAGAGGGCTGATTGGACAGATACTTGCAGCATAGCAGAAGAAAATTTCCCAGAATCTATTTTTCGCAAAAAGTTCAAATGTACAATTCAATTGATATCTCTCTTCCCCAGAATCCCCTGTGTTACCAGCAGATGATCAAAGATCATTTTGGCATTTATGCCAAGTAGATAAACGGAAAGAAAAAGGAGCAAATCAGTTGGAAATGAAATTGAATGCTGAGATATGTGCAGTACTTTGCTTAGGTTACATTATCTGACCTTAGCAACTTAGGAAGATGCATACTTAAATCATTCTGCCCTCACAACATTAGGCTCAATATTGTTTTCTTATGAACAGATTAGCGCTAACCTGACAAAATGTTCAGAAATGATGCCCCCACCAAGACGTCCAACAAAATTGCAAAAGCTGAAGACGGACAATAAAATTGTGGTATCATGCACACCTTGTGCAATCCCTATCTGTGCAAGATTGTTGAGCACAGTCACCCCAGAACCAACCCCAACAAAGTAAACAAAGAAAAGCAGCCAGAAATCAGCCTTGATTATAGCTTCTCTTAATTTAAAATCCTCGCCTCTTCTGGGCCTCCTCTTCTTCTTCACTGCACCTTCACCCTCAGCCAGAAGCATAGCCACCTCAGACGCCTCATCAATTTCCCTAAAACTTCCAAGCGAAGAACATGACTTCAGCAATGGCTCAGTTTTATCTGAATTTTCTTCATCTTGCACTGTAGATTCTGAACGAATGACTGGTTGCTCAATTGTCCCTGGTTTGCTACTTCTAACACGACAAAGTGTCATCTTTATGGGTATTGCAAGTGGTGCCATGAGAAGGATAATCATTATGAAAAGAAAGGTGTAACATACTGGATCACTCAAATGAACAATGTGATCCAAAATCGTGGTTGTTAGAATATATAAGCCAAGTATAATGAGAGATGCCTGGATGGACAGAAAATGGCCATGTTCTGAAGCATCTTCACCGGAAGCTGGAGTACAAGCCCTTACAAGACTCATAACAATAAAACATAGAACAGGAATTCCAACTGCAAGAAACATCAGAAGCTTGGAAGAGGAATTTTTGAGCAGCATGCTGTAAATTGCTGTAAATACTCCAGCACTGATTCCCCCATAACCTTTGAGTATACCGGCAACTGTGCCTCGACTAAGAGGGAAATTTCTCATATTTGTTACAAGCACAGCTGTGCCCAACCATGCACTGCTATTAGTGGCAACACAAAGCGCTAGCCATAACTGCAATAGTTTTAGAAAGAGATTCTAAATACAAAGTCCTAACAATAGTACAATGGAAACACACATGGTTTAGCAAAGAAAGATGACCAAAAGTTAACTGAAATGAGCATCAATTATGCGGAGAACAAGTACTTTTGTCTGCATGTTAAACACCAGTTTCTATACCTAAAACACTCATCTCTAGCCTTTAGAACCGTTTGCCAGATGTCTTACTCAAAGAACCTTAACAAACATGTTTTAGCTCTCTATTGCAGATCATATATAAATTAAAGTAAACTACAACCTCAATTACATCCAGAATAGTGTGAGGAAAAGAAAAGGAGCATGGGGAGCAATCAAAGCCACTTAAACATCCAGAATACCTCTCTATTGCAGATCACATCTAAATTACTTTCAGAGTAAATGATTTAGAGCATATCTAAAAGATTTTGAGAGGAAATCTACCGTTTGATCCCATTAAACCCATCAAGCTTAAGAACCTACATTTAATATTGATGGAAAATTAGTCCTTCAATAGTTCATCCAATAATCCAAGGGAAGAAAAACAGCAGAACAAGTAAACTAGAACCTCAATTCACTCAAAAGTCTTAAACAACAAATGGATTTCGGATATTCTTATTGAAAGTGATTAAAGAAATTTTGTCTAAGCCATTGAGAAACGAGGAACTCACCAACCAATAAGGCAAGGACTGGACAGTACGGCTAATAGCAAGCCAGAGGACACCATAACCAAAGAAGCAAGAAAAGGCACCAACCAAGAGAATAACCCAAGGAGGGAACTTGTTGCAGACAATACCAGGAAGGAGGCCAACATTCTCTCCAATATCATTGGCAACACCAAGCATGGTGAGTTGGTGCTGGTTAAAGCCGAGCACTGATTTCAAGGAATGGGAATAGAGGGGAAAGTTGCAGGCATTCCCAGATGCTATTTGCACCCAAACTGCTGCACCAAGTCCCACCCATGGTGGCCTTGTCCCTGCCTTCAGGTTCGCCATTGATGGTTGGATGATGCTGTTGAGGAAGAGGGGGCAGTCATTTACTTCTCTTCTAGGTTGAGGCCGGTTTTAGAAATATATACATGCAAAGAGAGACCAGTGACTATTAGTCCAATTCTAATGAGTTGGGTTCTCTTAAACAATGTTTTGTACACGAGTTCTGTACGTAGGAAAAATAGCACTACGAGAACTCTTTTATAAGAGACCTAATAGAAGTTCGAGTTAAATTAATTAAAGTCTATTATAATTTTTAGATATTGAAGTTTAGTGCAAAAAAAAAAAAAGAGAGAGAGAGGGACAGAGAGATGGCAACGCGGACGGCGGAACTGTAGACAGAAAAGTGAAAAGGGAAAGTGCGATTTGCCATGAAGCATTGGCCTTTGCGATGATTTTGGCACTTTGACGTGCCCGCAGCTCAGTTTCCTCTTCACTGTTGATGCTTGCTAGTACCAGCTAACTGTCGTTGCCTCTTCTTTTTCTTTGTTTTTTCTTTTTTTTTTTTTAACAGCTGTTCCGTATTTCTTTCGTTGCTTTCATTATTTTGTCTCCGTGTCATTGATTGCATGAAGGATATCTCCCATGTCAGAAATTGAAGCCAACGCCAAAACAGGGAATCTCCAAAACTGGCAGGTGCATTTTATTGCAAAAAAAATTTTAAGTCGTAGTATTTTAGTAATAATAAAATGATAAAAATTATTTAATAATTAAAAATTAAAAAAATAAATATATTATTAAATATTATTATAAAAATGTAATTATTTTATTATTAATTAAAACTAAGTAATCCGTGAAACTCTGTTTCGATCCCAAAGATCCAAAATTGTAGCTGAGAATGCAGAGTTTTGGCATTTTAGGCATGTGCCAGCTACACCGGAAATAGAACTAGAAATCACTAGAGGCAAGGGAGGAAATCACGGTTCGATGGGCCCACACGTGGCTTTACTTGCTGCTGAGGTCCCTCATTGTCATCATAGTGGAAGAACCCGTTAACCACAGGTGGGATCTGGTTGTGGGAATCAAGGAAACCATAACTACTCCAACCAAATTTATATTTTACAGTGCTTGGCAGATGGACCCAAACTGAACCGGACAAAAGGCTTTGGAAATCGTTGAGGCCACCAAGGTGTCTACGTTGTTGAGGGTCACGTTTTGTTCGACCGTTGTTTCTGACTGTGATTTCCTACTGGTAGTAATGTGTTGTGTGGTGCTAATTGTCCCTTTGTAAGCCGGCAATCGGAATTGCTTTCATTTAAATAGGGCAAAAGTTATGTAAAATATATATATATAAAAAAATATAAATTGAGACGTGAGATTTAAACTGTTAAATTATGAAAAGTATAATGAATTTAAAAAAAAAATTAATTATATATCACATAATGCACATCCACATAATTTTATCCTTTAAATAATTTCTCGCGAATGCCATTTTGTGTCATATAGCAGTGAAATCGTTGCAAGTAATCAAAACCATGTTGGTTTCTTGTCACTCACAATTGAACCAAGCAATGATTCATGGTCTTTATCGCATTGGAAAGTATTACCCTAAGCGTGCAGTTTGGTTTCTCTGAGTAACGTTTTTCTATCATTTTTGGGAATCACATACCCTCTATGCCCGCTTGTATGAAATTGAACTAAAATACAGAAATTCAACTTTTTGTCCACATCCAAATAGTTTTGATATTATGATTACCGATACATCTGCAATGTTTTTTTTTTTAGGTTCAACAAAAAAATACAGGTAGCCATGGCAAAGAGGATATCTATATAAAAAAACTCCCTTATTTTCCTTACAAAACAGTAAGAACCACCAAAAAAAAAAAAAAAACTAAAGATCGGTTTTTTCAACTATGGTCCATTTTTTTTGTCCTTTGCACATACATACATACAGACAGCAAGATATTTTCTTGAAAATATTTATGACTGTAAACTCATATGTAGGCCAAATTGGCAACGAAAAAGGGCAATCGAGAAATGATGAGGTAGCTTCCATTCAGCATATTTCTAATTCTACCGTACTCAGAAAGAAGAAATCAATAAAGGGGAAAAAAAATAAATGAAGGTGCCAAGCGTGGAGGCCTCACTAGTCATCATTGGCTGCTGGGACTAAGTGCCTTGGAGGCCCATTCTAACATGCTAACGCACGATTCATAATATAATATTGGGAATCAAAATGCCTTTATCTGGCCAAATAATAGACCTCCAGTGTGTGCGTTTTAATATATTCGGCCAATCTCAACCAGACAGCATCTTTGGAAAGATTGATGTCACTAAGCCGAAGACCATGCTTAAATGATTTCCATCCTTCTTTATTTTTCTTTTTTTGGTCAGTCTAGCCTAGTGACTTAGATAGCCCGTAAGAGCACTGATGGATGGAGGATAAAGTCGAGTGAGAGTTCAAACTCGCTACTTAATAGTTGGCGGCACTCAACACTCCCAATCAATTGGGCTAATGCCCAACCTCAACGAAATTTCCCAAGTGCGTGACTCAGAGCGCAGCCCAATAAACTTTCCCTCTTGTTGTTCAGCGTCCATTTATCCGTGAAGGGAATGTAGTGGACTTGTATCAGGGCATGTTGCCTGCGTTAATTATATCCATTCTTGGAAGTTGTTTAAAAAAAAAGCCCAAGGAACACACAAAAAAGGTTATTTTTTCTAAGCCCACGTTGGATCCCATTATCAGCCCATAATCAAAGTGTTCGGAAGAAGAGCAAGTGGTTTAATGGGTAATTGCAATTGCCCCAAGGCCGATCATGGGCTGCCTTGGGTGCACCGACAGGTCAGGCAGGTGGCAGTCCATATGTGAAGCCCAATATATTTTGGAGCCCGAACCTAACAGCAAAGCATAGCTAAAGCCGAGATGGCTCGGCCCATACAGACCCAAAAACTTGCAAAGCGAGATTGGGTTTTCCGGATTTCATTACAAAGCATTGCACATGCACAAGGCCCAAATTAAAAAATAATAATTATAAAAACAAAAAAATCTGCACATGTCATCTTTTTCTTAGCGCCTTTTTTTGCGAGAAAAGAACAAAACAACCACCTCGCAATTCATAATCATCAAAGCCCGACATCCCACGTGGCCGACACATGCTCCATGGGCCTCTAATAACCCCGTTGGACAGAAATAATAGATCCAATTTTGAAAGAATGGTGGCCCACCATCTATTTTGTATGCTTTAGTTCCAATTTCCAAATGACTTCTTTATTTTTTATTAATTTACGGATAAAAAGGCTTTTTAAGGACACTTGCAAAAAATTTTCTTGTCATCCAAACACCTGCTCGGCTGCTTCTGAGTCAGCTATGCAAACATCTGACTCGGACCATTTTCGTTTTGAGACCCACCTTTTTTTTTTTTTTTTAATCTGATTGAGATTCACTTTTTGATGGAAAGAAGAGGGTCATGGCCTCATGAGCATAGGGATGCGGCAAATTTGTTTTGCAGAAGAGAGAGAATTTATCCTTTTTGAGATGAACTGGATATGTGCAGAGTCCCATTCCCAACTGTTGGCTTGGCCCCAAATGTGAGCCCATCTATCCCTCTACTCTCATGGGGTGTCCTTGTCTCTTCAATGGATCAATTTTTGTGATTGAGAAGGACCCTTTGTGGGTATCACTTACAAACGGACGGAGAGGGACGGAATTTTTTTCAGTTTTTTCTTTTTTATGACATAGAATTGCAGTCGTCCCGTCGTCAATTCTCACAAATTTCAATCAAATCTTAAAAATTTATACAAATTTTAAAGTGGTTAGCACGTCTCTTCTTGGCTTATTACTTGAAAAATGGAAGACAGCTGAGGGATTCAATTAAGGTAAGGTTTTTATATCGGGGTAGGTATAAAAATGAAATACATCCATTTACTTTTAATTTTTCTTTCATCATACAACTTCAACAATTGATGATATTTATTGTCAACTAGCCTCGCTCGTCTCGTCTCTATCCTATTACTGTTTATTGCATATGTTTATTCCCATCTTTATCTGGATAAGAGCCTCCCCGATTTAGATAGGACAGAAAAAAGAAACTTTCAGTTGACATCATTTTAGTGTATTAGTGACATAGTTATTAGCTATCATTGAATCCACAATTTGATCTTTAATATAGTGGACTATGATTTGGTACAAACAACCGTAACATGTGAGCGAGCCATATTGTTGATTAATTAAAAAAAAAAAACATTTCCTTGTGTTTCTTCCTCTGACTTGATGTAGTGGGAGTTATCACTTAAAGTATCTTTCTCATTAGCCTGATTTAGAGTTTATACCGCTGCGTTTAAATTGTCAGAGATATTATATCATACACTATAAATTTGAAATTTGTTAATAATGCAGTTAAGTGTAGTAGAGATTCATTTAGACTTGATAGTACTTGAATAATAAGTTTTCTCTGTAAAAAAAATTAAATAAAGACGATAATTTGTAATTCTTAACTTCAACTAATAAGTGCGATGACTTATGTGTATATATAAAAAAAAAAATACAGTGGGAGTATAGAGATAATGACCGAAACCCGAAAAAGGCCGCTACCTTCTTTGCACTCCCACCTTTCGTTTTCAAAACCTTATCCTGTTTGGACAACTTTTTTCTCGGCAGTGTCAAATTGCAGTTGTTGCTTGATAGGAAATGAAGGAATGGGCCTATCTATGGGGTCTCAGTTGTAAAAATAAGCGATTAGGACGGTTCCATAATACCCTTTTTTTTGCCCTTTTGAAGAAACCGTGTTGGTATGGATATGTTAATTGCTCAAACTATCTTGCGAAATTCGCAACGCCGTTGCCCCACCCCACAAAAAAGATCAATTCAGTTCTTGCAGCAATGAAAGGGAATTAAACGTAGCACTTAGTGCGGACCAAATTTAAATAGAATCATCGATTAGATTATCATATGCGCTCAAAAACAGATAGTTGTTAGATCAAATACAAACTGGAGCCTCTAATACTTTGTTTTTTTTTTTTTTCCATCGTAAAGTTCACTGCATTTGAGCTGGGCAGGAGATAGCTCCCATTTCTTATAAATATCTCCTTGAAATGAAAGGGTAAATATCCCGAATAATCCAACGAATAACTATATTTTTCTCTATAAAAACACTTGTAACAGTGACTCTGTTTGAACCCAAAAAAATAAAAAGGGGTTGCTGTGTACATATGAAAGAGTAGACATTACTTTCAAGTTTGTACTATACTAGTAGCTGGAACAAAGTTGACAAACATTATTTAAATTATGATCGCAATAATTGGTGAACTAACCAATGACAAGTAACTAGAAGAAGTAGCCGGGGCATACTTTTCAAAATTATCTGGGCGAGAATGGCGTCACCTTCTCTTGACTAATTTAGCAAAATCGACAGCAACTAGGTGTTTATCTGTTTACTTATTTCATTGGACAAATCGCAAACTGTCCAATGTCTCTAAACAAATCCAGAACCAGTGAGATTCGAAAAAGTTTGTAACCAGTAACGGGTAGTAGAAACGAATTACACTGCTTAATTTGACACCAGATTTCTCTAATGTTATCAGTTTTTTATTTTATTTTTTTTGTTGGTACACATCAGCTTTTTATTCAATCCGCCACCCACTCGTATTATTCTCCCGCTTGTCAATTTCCATCCAAGTTTGAGCATCGTATGACTTACAAGATCAATACACATCACACATATTGGAACATAATTTACGGTGACCAAAGTCATTGACCATTTCTTGTGACTTTCATTTACTTCACTGTTATTAGTCGTCATTCTGTCGACAATTTTTTTTACGATGTCGACATTTCTTTTACCTTTTTCCTTTTGGGTAATGTTGTTACTTTCCTTTTATAGCTATTTTGCAATTTTATTGGCCTCGGTGAATCTTCCGTCGTTGCCAGCTTCCCATTCACATCCGAAAGTCCACTAGTCCAGTAACTAATTTTGCACCCTGTAAGACATGTAATCCGTAGGGCAACACCCGCAAGAGTTAAAAAAACACACAACCAACACCGTGAGTTGTTACGGGGGCTCGCATCTGTGGCAAGAAATTGTGAATTAAACTTATAGCTTATCACGTAATAATCGTCAGATCTCTTTGCTTTTTCCTTAAATATACAATTACAATACTCGTCATCGAGGCTCATCACATAGTAATCATCAGATCTCTTGCTTTTTGCCTTGAATATACAATTACAATACTCATTTACGAGACTACTAAACATCTACGAAACATCTGTCCTCAATTCTTATCTTTAACATAAAAAAAACAAAAAACAAAATAACAATAATCACGTATCATAAGAAAAAGAGACATAGAAAAATGCAAATACTCACCTCAAAGAAAAGGAGCCACGTATAGAGTGGAGGCACACAAAGCAGCGAATACGTGTACACGGAGCCCTACAAAGTACGAACGGAGTGAACACGTCAAATCAAACGGAAAAAAGAACGGAGAGAACAACACATCACAAACAGAAAACTGCAGTGGTCTTTTTGAATTTGATGAATGACTGAAAACATGCGCAAACCAAATTTTCAGATTTGTGAATTTGTTCATTTTAGAGTGGATATTAGTTATAGATTTGTTAATGGTGATAGAGAAATTCAAGTCCTGATCAGTCACTGAGAGGCACTCAAATTTGCTTCATACCATAAACGATTTCTGTATTTTGTATATGTACAGATTAAAAGAAAAAAAAGGCTAAAAGAAAGCCATTCGTTTTCAAATTCAAGGGGTCCTGTTCTTGGATTCCGTGCTTCGGTCACCGGAGTACACTAAAACTTGTCCGTCCCGAGCTCACACGCGCCGCCAACACTGCCGCGGAAGACGCGGCCACCTCCTCCTCCTCTTCCTCTCAGATCAGACTGTTTTAGCCGGGATCGGAGGGCTCTCCTTCGCTGGATGAATCGGGGAGCGATGAAGTAGACGGTTTATTGACGAAGATACCGCTATTTTAGGAATCCTCGGCTTTGGACATAACGGAGAGACGGCTCGGACGCGGATGGAAATCGGCTCGCCGCCGTTGCTGGTGAGATGATGGACGAATCAAAGCTGCCAAGGCTCTCTTCACCAAATCGCCCTCCACTCCGCCGATCCTCACCAGCGAGTTCGTCATCGCCGATCTGCGCGCATTTAGCCCGTTATTCGGCGAGTAACTGACGCTTTGCGAATTGTTGAAGCCTTTGTGCAGGCTACACCGGAAGGAGCCAGGGTGCGTGGTGGGCGAGCACAAGCAAGTCCTCTTAGGAGTGCTCTGCTTCCTCACGACCTGGTGGTGGTGATGGTGGTGGGGGCTACGGGAGGGACCGACGGCGGAGATCGATCGGTTCGGAGAGATCGGACGGTCGAGGGAAAACCTCATGGAAGGCGCCGACGGAGCACTTCCGTAAAGATTTACGCGTGAAGGAGACGTGGATCTCTGGTAGTGGTGGTTGTGGTCCTGATCGCGATGGCCGAAGAACGTGGAGGACCGAGCGGCGAAGCTAGAGCTAGAAGAAGCAAACGACGTCGAGGCAGACGACGGAGTAGGAGAAAAGTAGGCGAATCTGCCCGGAGAAAGTGACCGGAGCGCCGTTCCCTTGGGGGATCTTCTAGAAGATCCGGTTGTCGACGCCGTTGCCGCCATTTTTTCCTATAAATTCCTATAGATTTTCACCGAAAGAAACTCAAGGGAGCGAGACAGCGAAAGTTAAATAAAAAAAGAAATTGTGTTTTTTTTTTTTTTTTCAAATTCTAATTAGCTGTGTTTGCCTGGTGAAATCGGCAAACCTGGTTCTCCTCGAACCATATATTTATAGTGTTTTGAGGAGACGGAGAACAGTCATCGAGTCGAAGCGTTTTGGGTGAAAGTTACTTATATCGCGATATTTTGACGAATTAAGATATCTTATCTCTTTTTTGCAGTTGTGCCCCTGGAGTTCTCTTTATTTGCGTCAAGAGGAAAAATTCCAAATTCATTTGCTTTGTTTCACAATTAAGTACTGTGATTTGTTTGGTTATTTAATACAACAAGTCAACAACTGCCATATCGGGAACTGAGAAATATTGTGTCAGTGAATCATGGAATTTTCTTTTTATATATACTACCCATTTTAAGTTGCAAATTACAGTTGATGCCAAATTGTGACATCCACTAGAAGGTTCTTTTTGCAAGTATGAGAAATGATATCATAATACATTTATTTGAATTAGAGAGTTCTTGTCTAGATGGTATGGATACCACAATAAACATACGGGATTTAAATTTAATAGGAATAATATATTATAGTGTTAATTGCAAGTTCGAAGACACAATAATAGGGAAAACCAGTATTTGGCCTCGATGTTAATTGTCCAAGCTCACCCATTCACTTAAAAATTTTAATATTATGATCCGATTGCAAAATTAAATTAACTAGGTATCATGCAATGAATTGAGAATCCCTAATGAATTAGTTTGACCCTAAAATTTTATAAACGCATTTTGTTTCTATAGTCGGTAGTATAATCAATTTATTATCACATTTGCTAGATCTCCTCTCTAGTATTAATTCCCCAAAAATGAGAAAAAAAAGTTGGTTCTTTCCTTTTTTAAGCATTCAATTCAATTAAAAATTTATAAACAAATAGATAGATTCCATAACATGCACAAACATGAAACATATAATAATGGCATAAGCACATGATGAATACAATAATTGAATTGGGACTGGAAGCCCCCCATTAGCGTACATTTAAAGAAATGAAAAAGTACAGGGACATGAATGCAAAACGTTGTCATCTTTATTCTTCTTTTCAGTGCCTTGGCGTTTAAGCCGTAGGTAACCTAACCAGCTATGTGGTTGGGGTTAGTTTGTGTCTTAGTGAGGTTAAGGCTCCCATTGGAACCAACGGTTTTCAACGATAAACTATGGGCTGCCCCATTGTTTACAGATGGACCATGTACATCCAGTAAGTGCCGAATAGCCAAATGATAACAAACAAAAACTGAAAGTTCATTCAGTAGAATTCAGTCCGTTTCACTGACAGCTTGCTTCTAGTGAATGCCTAAACAACAACTATACTAACAAACTAATGTGAGACATATAAAACTCGTACTAATATGAGACATTTTAAGAATGAATTACATAAAAAAAAACTTTGATGTCTCTTATGTTTTGTTTGGATCGTAAGAAAGGAAATGGAAAAGAAAAAAGATAGAAAATAGTACAGTAATGATGATATTATGATTGATAAAAATTAATGATCAGAAAGTTGTGAGAAAGAAAATGAATAGTAATTTATTAGGGAAAAAGTAAAAATTAGTTATTTGGATTGATAGAAAATAAATAAAAAAAAATATGAATAGAAAGTAATTTCTTATCATTTTCTTTTCTTACAATTTTCTATACTTTTTCAAACAAAGCATTAACGCTTAAGCCTAGTAAATTGAAAATGTGAAGAGTACATTCTCTTTCTAATATATATTTTAGTTGTTTCCTTTGCGGAAAAAAAAAAAAGTGATAAAAGCTCTGATATACCATACTAACAAATTAATTAACTTAAGAATTTAAACAATTGAGTGAGATTCAGAAAGGAAAGGTCACGTTTTAAAACTTTAAGATTTACGACCAATGTTTTTTGGGAAAATTTTATAAGGGAAACTCTAGCGATTTGCCGTTTTTAATGATCTGCACTTGGCATCAAATTGTTATTTTTTGATCGAATTGTATTCCTTATTTGCTTTCAACTTTCAACCGAGACGTTGCACCAAAAAGAAAAAAAAAAAAAAAGTTCAAGAAAGATGCAACTTTAAGGTGCCCAAAAAAAAATTAATCCTACAAATATATCAAATGGCCAAACAAAAAAAGGGAAGTTAACCGCATAGACCATAGTACACTATAACTAACAAGCTACTTTTTTTCTTACCAAAAAAAAAAAGACGCTATTTTCTTTTAATTGAGTATCAGTATATATCATAATATCACTAGTTGAAGTCCATATAATTAAAATAAGAAATATTGGTGATGTCATTCCTAACTTATAGAACAAAAACGAAATGAGATTCTAAATTCTATTAATGTCAGGACGTATAATAGAGTTAAATGTACACGACACTCTATTGAATCAAAAACGGTATAATGTCTAGGTTGGACTCGTTAAACCAACCTAACCTACTTAAAAATAATTAAATAGTGTAATTATTCCTAAAAGACTTATAAATTACTACCTCTACTTACTCATTATTTTGCCGGAAAGAAAGAATAAAAACGAAAATTGTATCTTAGCAAGTTGTCAAATTATGGTAGCTTCTCTGTTGGGAAATCAACTTCCAAAATGCTTATTTTGTTAATTGTCACCTTTTATTTTGATAGCATGCTCGGCCAATGTTAACGAGACACAAGAACCACACAAAATTTATTTATTGCGTAAGGGCAATCCACGTAGACATTAGTAAGAAAAGAAAGTAGAATTTCAGAAAATTTTGTCTGATTTTTTAGTTGAATTGTAATAAATTTTTTTTTTTACAATAATAGTATTTTTTTGTAATAAAAAAATTTATTTTTTATTATAAAAATAACACTATCATTATGAAAAATAAAAAAATTTATTATAATTCAAACAGATAATCGGATAAAATTTTTTTAATAATGTAATCGAACCCAATTAGCAAAGTTTTGGTTCGCACACGGTCAAATTTTCTCCTTGGTGCAGCAAACAAAATGACACGTATCTCCCATGTGTAACCAGGCCCGCGGTGCGCGGCACAAAGAAAGTCGCGTCAAAATTTGATGAATCTGTTGGATGATGACATTAATTTCTGTTCTGAAATTATGATATTTATAAATTTATTACATTTTAATTAATTTAATTTAAATTAAGTGAATCTATTAAAAAAAATAAAATTTTTTTAACACTTATTTTTTTATATACAAAATTTAAATTTAAAATTTTATTTAAAAAATTTAAATTTATCGTCACTTAAATTGACGATCATTAGTTGATGACATTAATTTCTTTGTCGTGCATAACTGAAAGTCCGCATCGAGCGACGAGCATGAACGCGTGGGCTGACTAACATGTTTAGCCATCGCTTATTTCTGGACGCTAATGGAAAATTGTACAATCTGTAATAAAAAAAATATATAATTAATATAATAATTTATTTATTTTTAAAATTTAATATATTTTTATGATATAACAATTAATAATTATACATGCTAATTTTATGTTTATTATTATAGGTCTACCCAGCTTTTCCCTTCATTTTGTAAGTGATTGTGACATTGGGTTGTGTAGAGCTAATTAGCAAAGGGCCTAAACTCAGTTTTACTCAAGTGATACTGTTATTAATTTGGAAAATAAGTAATACAACCGTGACAATTTTAACTCTGTGATGCTTGCTTTGTCAAGATATAGCCTTTATATATACACCCACACAGATAACGACGTTGAACTTATGCATAAAGAAAGTTTCTCAAAATAGTTTGTGTGGACTATACGTGTCTAACTCACACAAGTTAATTCTACATTCAAGAATTGCATGACACACTAATTAAAGGAAAAAAAAAATCATTTGGCCCAACTAAACTACATAATAATAATAATTTTATCATCCTCTTAAATTTCACATTTTTTTCTCAAGATTATAATTTGAAAAGGGACAAGTTGAACATTATTGTTGCAGCTATTTTTCATACTGTTAAGACTATTTATCATACACTCAAAATTTTCCGTCTCAACTTACTTTTGGAGCAATTTATGACGTAATAGAAAATTTCATTACCAAGTCAGTGGGGTTTATTTTCGCGTTTGATTTTATTTTTCTTCTTTTTACGAGGAGAAAAAATTCAAGTGGATAGTGGCTCCACTATCTTAACTTTATCTTCTTCTTTTTTCTTTTCTAATGTTTATCTTACCTTTATCTTCGATCTAATGTGGTTATGGGTTGAGTGGCAAGCTGCCCAGCTTTGTTGGTTTTCCACAACTTCCATTCAAAGTAAAACTAGAAAGGCTAGTGATATGTGGCAAGGTATGTTATTTGGTATGACAGGAAATCATGTGTTATTTTTTGACATAAAAATCAAAGAGAAAAGCAGGAAAATTAACAAAAACAAGCAAAAATCTTCGTAGTTATAAATTAAGAATTTCAAATATCGTTCCTGAAAATCATCAAGATTTTTTTTTTGCGTCACAATTAATAAGGAACTTAAAAAGCCTTTCAACCAAATGATCCTTTTAATAAGGGCTCCACTTCCACGTAATGACCGTTTATCTGTCTCCCCACATTTACCTATTAATCGCTAATTAATATGATGCCTGCTACTTAATCATCAAGCACATAGAAGACCAGTAAGGAGAATACATATACAAGCCATTAGTAAGGCAACTGGTCAATGAAGGGAAATAAAGTTTTATAACTATGTGGAAGAAACCGGCATTGGGTTAACGTAATCATAAGTTTTCCAATCATTAATCTTTAGGTCCTTTGTATATGGATCCTTCTCACTGAAGATAACTGTACCATCCATAATAGAAACCATTAGGACTCTCGTACAGAACGAGCATTTTTTTTTTTGTTTGAGACTTTTTGATATTTGAAAGTCATATTAAGTGTCGACTAATCGAGAGTCGAGTTGTGTAAGACCCACAAAGGAGACAAAGCTACCAATGTCAATTTTTTTTTTATATTTAAGATTTGAATTTTAAACTTTATTTAAGGAAAATCGAGTTTCATACAACTCAGACCAACAGGAATTGACACAGAATGAGTATTAAGAGACTTTTGGAACTCTAATAAATGACACATTGTTTTCGCCTTTTTTGATCTGCTTGATTCTTTTACGTGTAAATACCAAATCATGGTTGAAATTGCTTATTATCAATGTGCATAATTAGAATGCACAAGAAATATGTATAATTCTAACATCTATATCGCGTGTAATTTCCAATGTGAATATCATTACTTTTAAAAAATAAAATGACACAAACTTTAACGTTAGGGGTTTACTCCAAATTAAAATTTGAATTCATTCACATATAAAATACAATATTGTTTATGTCACATCGATTCAGTTGATACGGTGAGAGCAGTCGATCGATAAATATATAGCGTCGACGTTGAGGTTCTAATTAGAATATAGAAAGCCTTCATTACATGATCTGGTGGGATATCGCTGGAAGATTTTCCGTTTTTCAATAGATGGCAACATCTTTGGCCACACACAGGTTTGACGCAAGATATCACAGCTATCGTTAGATTAATCTCTAAACCGGAAAGAAAATCTAAATAAAATCATGGTTTGGCATCAAATTTTGCACATCATGATGGCAATCATTTCTCATAGTAACGGCAACAAATTTTGATTGTCGTCTTTTCCAGCACGCAAAGGAACAATATGCGCGAGGCATTTTTAATGTACGTACCAACAATAAAAACCTAAAACGAAAAGGGTCTGGATACGTGAGCAGAGATCGGTGGATAGGTGTCAATAATATAACAAGTTTAATTATTTTTATAATTAAATTAATAAAATATGATATAAGAAATTATCACATTATTATTTATTATTAAACAAAATCTATGCAGTTACAGAAATACTTCACATTATTATATTATTGACACTTTTTCTGTTTACTACTTTTTACCTGCCAATCTTTTTTTTGAAACGAAAAAGCAAAAACACCCACATTGTAATTAATGGTTTAATCTGAACGAGTCAATTATGTGCAGTTAAAAAAATATTATAAGCAGTTAGTCAGGGATGGAAAACCCATATATACGAACAAAGTGTCAAATACCACAATTCTTCTATTTTGGGGGATTAAAGGCAGGACCCGAAGACCTTCCCCTCAAAACCTAATCAGTTGAAGTGGTCGACAGGCTGATCAATTTAATAGGATTGAAACCATACGATGGCAACCCTTGAAATTTGCTCCCGCTCAGCTCTAATTGCCCAACGCGTATAGAATATTCTTTACCAAGAAGATTCTCTAATCATAACATTAATCATAGCCTTGAACGTGGACGTAAACAATATGTCCGGTATTGGCAACCGCGAGCAATTGATTATACATTAACCAACAATGGGCGGCCTGGCACATGTTTTTGTTTTCTTGGTACATCCGAAGAATTGATCTAGATTGTCTTTAACAGAAAAATTATGTCAGTAGACAACAATAAATTCAAAGATAAATCGTTAAAACAAAGTCTGTAACCACACTGTAATTAGTTCTGAACTGACAACCTTCCGTCAGTATTGGCAGAGGCCCCTGGGGGAAGTGGGGCCCTTTGTTCTGCCCTTCCTCCAATCAAGGGGCCCTTTTGTATATAGGTAGGACAGTTGGCGTCCACTCAGATGGCACGCTATCCTCCCCACTTGGGGGTGCGGTCCTCGGCTGTCTCTGAATAGGGCCGTAACTCAAATACTGAAATGAGTGCAATTACATACACGCACAAAAATGGGATGTGTGAGTATATATATTATAATTAATTTTTAATATTTTATCATAAAAATAAAACCAACAATTACAATGCATTGAATTTTTGCACCTTCATGTATGGTTTGCGAACTGAAATATAATAGGTCAAGAATCTTCTTCTTCCACAAGGTGTGCGGGACCCACAACTTTTTGGAAGTCGAGGGCCCACAGTTTCATCAATTTGTGTAGTGGGCGGGAGCCTGGATGCTACCATAAGATGTCTGTGGTGGCCAAGCCATGCGTATTTTTCCAAAGTATTGACTCTCTAGTTTGACATTATGTTGGAAGATTTGAGAACTGGTCTATGCAATGCAACTCTGCCAGGACCATATGTTTTGTAGGCCTCTTTTTCAATTTGACTGCTCCTACTTCTTGTTACTGTAATTAAGGATATAAGACTCTTTCTAATTTCCCAAACCCCACGTCCCCGCCCTTCTGCTTTTATGTAACTAGAGAAAACGGTACATTTTAATTGGGATTTTAAAAAGAGACTGAAATATATAGATGTCTGTTGCCTTACCTATGATCATAGACAGATCATAGTTCAGCAAAACCGTTGGAAGTTTGACGATCTTAATTAATTGGTCTGCATGCCCACTGTATTCACCCTTTGATTGGTGGTGCATTCCATCCCCCGTTATGCGTTGACTTGTCAATACATGTGATGAAGTCAGGATCTTTATTTTTTTCTTTTTTGTGTTTGGTTAAGATGAAGTGACGATCTATAGTCTAATAAAACATGCCAGCAAAATAATTAATCTTTGCTCAATTTTGCACGTGATGAAGACCGATTTATACAAATTCTAGTTTTAACCAACAAGTGCTTGAAGCTTTTTTTTTTTTTTCTCTTTTTTTAATTGTTGAACATGTGAAGTTTACTTTTCCCAAATAAGAAATTTCAAATAGGCTAGATATTAACCTGCATGCGTTGAAATTTTGCTAATTCCCATGATATACTACTTTTATTAAATTCTTTCTAAAATAAGGTTGAACATTTATTTTAATAGTTGATAGGAGTGTCCTTCAATTATGAGATGAGGTGTTCAACTCTCATTAATTTTATTTTTCTATTCTTTTATATATATTCAATAAGACTCCTTATAAATTAAAATATATATATATATATCTTTCCGAAATGGAGTCCAAGGAATGGTTGAATTTGAAGCCGTGATCTCCGGATTTAATGCAACAACGTTCTTTGCCTGCAGTGTGCACATCCGTTGGGGTCAAACTTCGATCAAGTACTGCAATTAATTGCGCAGTTAAAAGTAAGAAAGAAGATGGGTCCTACAGAAACTTCATTAAGGAGTTGCTTCCCCTTTCATTGTAATGGTTTTGGATTTGATCCTCTGTGAATCATTTTTATTAAAAAGTACATAGACATTTCATTACGTAAAAAAATTTCAGTTAAGAAATTATTTTAGTACATCAAGTGGGTTGTGTATCCAGTTTTGGAGACAAAGACCCTCTTTGAAATATTTTACAATCTAATTAGTAGAAGAATTTACTACACAACTAATATACGTCAGATTACAAAAGATCAATGCAGACAAAAGATGCTTCTGTGTGAATCATTCATGAGTGGTGGAAGTGGAACCAAGCATGCCAACGCTGTAAAAGCAATCGTCCAATCTCAAATAGTGCAATCTTTATGTTAAAACTCTTACTCAATTCTATCAATGAGATCTTCCAACTGCAACCAGGGATCAAAAAAGACTATCATGGTGGTGCCTAATAAATGAACAAAACTTAATTTTTTCAATCTTGAATGTGAACTTCATGGGGTGGTATGTGTCAATGAATTAATAATTGACATTTAACACCCCCTATCATAATCCTAGCGTCCTATTTATTTTCTTTAAGGTAATGATATACATAAAGAATTTTGTATCATAAAATTGTTATTATTATAAAAGAGTCAATTAATTTGTTCAATACTATTAAGCCATAAAGAGAATAGAAAATTTACGGCTAGGGTTCTTTCCTCCATGGTGCAATATATGAACAAATTAATTTGTTATTAATTTGTTGAAAATTTCTGCGGGTCAATTAATTTGTTCAATATATAAAGGATTATCTTTCATTATGATCACCTCCAATCCCCATTTTTTGGATGCGACATCATGAGCCCTCGATCGACTAGACTTATGGAAACTGCATCGGAATGATCCGGGATGTGTGGTGGGTGAACAAAGACATGTCCTGGCTTCTTGCTTCTGTGACATGGAATCACAGGGTTGAGCCCCCCCAGACGCCATACCCACCCATACACATAAAAATTTTGAATAAGTAAACTCCAAAGATATTGTTTTTTTCTTGTTCCTGATGGTGGCCGTGTTTCTATCGATGCGTGCAAACCAATGCGTGGTCCTCGGGATTTGCGTGTGTTTTATAGGTTTGTTTTTGGACCTTGGTTACCATGATCTATTGCATTCTAGCAACCCATTTGGCATTAGGGGTACTTTGGATAATAACTAAATATTTAATCATCCAAATTACTTGTGTCCCTCTACAAAGAAAACGATTTATAGGTTGCTCTTGCTGACACAGTTCTTCAAACTCAATTGGAGTTTAGGAAAAGTTCGCTGTCAGAGGTCTACTTACACTGTATTTTCAGTGTAAAAACGTTGGAGAGAGAAAGTAATGAGAAAGAAAGTTGAGGGAGAGAATTTAATTTTTTTTTTATATTGTTTGGAGTGACAAGAGAAATGAGAGGAAAAAAAGTAGAGAGAAAATAATAATTTGTTTGGATATGAGAAGAAAGTGGAGAGAAAGAAATTTTTTTAATTTAAAATAACTATTATATCCTTAAACCAAATAAATGAATAGCTAAATTATACATTTTGTTAGTTATGTATTAAAAAATTATTTTTATCAATAATTTTATTTATTTTTGGGAATTATATTTTTACCAAATAAGTAGTTGACTTGCCTGTAATACATCAAATCATTGTTTTTAAACCCGGCCCGGCCCGGCCGGTCGGACCGGCGGCCCGGTGACCCGGGCACTGGGCCGGGCCGGTTCATATAAATAATTACCGGGTCAATTAAGCAATAAAAAAATATTTTTTTTGGTACTTTTTACTGTACAAACAGTATAAATAATATTTTTTTAATAATAAACAGTAAAAAATGAACAGTAACCGAGACAATTAAATAATAAAAAATTATTTTTTTTCATTGTTTATTGTGTAAACAGTAAAAATAATATTTTTTTAATAATAAACAGTATTTACACAGTAAAAATTATATTTTTTTTAACTTTTTTTTACATCAACAATAATATTTACATAATATTTACATACTAAAATTTATTATATTTTTATCTTTTTATTGTGTGAATGATAAAAATAATATTTTCATAATACTAAACAATATTATATAGTATTTTCTTGTACAATTTAAGCATTTTTTACTTTTCACTATATATTTTTCTGTATATATTATATAATAATTTAACGTTGTTCATAACTTCATATATTAAGTAATATGTTACAATTTACATTGAAAAATAATTTTTTAAGAATTTTTATCAAAATTTTAATTGATATTTATACTTTATTAATTTATTTAATTAAAAAATTATCATAAATATCTTGTATTTTAATTTTATTTTAAATTTAAGTAAACTCATATTCTATTTTTTATAGTTATACTCATTATTTGTTATTAAAAAATGAAAAATTATAAGTATTAATTATTATTTTATCAAATCAGAATTGACCCGCCGGTTCAACCGCCGGTTTTCCGGTTGGACCGCTAACCCACTAACCCAGTCTTCTCACCGGTTCAATAACCGGTCCGGTTTTTAAAACTATGCATCAAATTGAAGATATCTTCAGTGTGCAGGTAAGTGAAACAAATTGTTACACAACTATTTTCCATTTGTAAGCTAGCTTTGTGGTCGTATACATGGGCTTCCATGTCCTAAATTTTTTTTTTCTTAATTTGCCATAATACGTAATTCTTTTTTCATTTTTAAGAAAAGATAGATAAATTTGAAATTTTTTTAAAAATTTTTTCCTTAAAAAAGGATTTCATAATAACTTTTTTCATTATTTTATTTTAGTAGCAAATTTTATAGCTATAAAAATTTAATTATAGTTAAAACAAGAATATATAAATTAATAGAATTATTATTTAATGAAAATTAAATTTATATTAATTAATTTTTAGAATCTTAATTTTAATTATAATAAAATTTTTATACTTATAAAGTATTTTTATATTACTTTAAATTTATAAATGTAAAAAAAATCACTACAAATTAATACACAAATATATTGATCGACTGTGAGAAGGATAAAAAAATTGGGTTGCCCATACGTTTTATTATAGCAAACGTACAAAATCAGCTTTCTAAATTTACTGTTTTCTCCGTTGCCTAGTTTCATGCCTTTTTGTTGAGGCGAATTTCGTAAATTTACTGTACAACCTTCTGCTTCCTGATGACTTTCTCTTTGGAGAGAAAATTTTTGACGTGGGCCCCACATTAATTTTCGCCTGCTTTTCGCTTCCTTTTCACTACCTTCTATTTTCACCTGCACACCAAACAACCGATTATTCCTTTCTTTTCTAATTTTCTTTCTTCTCTCAATTTTTCGCCTCTGTTAATCTCTCTTTATTTACCTGCCAAACAGGACATAGTACATTAATTAAAAACAAATAAATTTTTAATTTAATTTATATTTTTTTAAATATAAATTACTTATGATCTTATACTAAATAATAAGTAAGGTCTATTTAATATAAAAATAAAAAAAATAAATTTATATATTATAAAATTATAAATAAATTATACTAAAAAAATAAATAAAATTTAAAAATAATTATTAACAACAATTCCTTATCATTATAAATATGGAAATTGAATCCTATGTGGTTAATGTTGAATCTAAGCCATTTTGACCTTTTGTAACAATTGTTAACGCCCAATGCGTACGTTTCTGATTGTTTGGTCGCAGCAGATTTGTACGTTCAGCATCACAAGGCATGGCATACAGGCCGGCCGGCGGCACCCACGTGCCAATGAGACAAAGACAAAGTCTCCACCACCACAAGAACCCCCGAACGGCCAAACCCTTCGTTCGTCCTTGTTTAGTTAGGTTGATATGTAAAAAAAAATTAACAGAGAAAGAAAAGTATAGTTATTACTATTTATTTTTTTTTATTTTTCTTTTTTTTTACTTTCTACACCACTTTAAATAATTTTATTTTATCTCTACTTTTTCTCTCACAAATTACTATTTATATTTTCTTTTATCATACTTTTTTTCTCTCATATTTTTCTACTACTTCAAATAATTTTATTTCCTTTCTATTTTTTTCTCACAAATTACTATTTACTTTTTTTCCACTTATTTTCTTTCTCTCAACTTTCTCTACCACTCTAAACAATTTTATTTTCTCTTCACTTTCTTTCTATTTCTCCTCTTTTCCCTTGTCTCTCATGTCTTCGCACTCTAAATACACTCATAGGGTGCAAAAAAGCAGGAAACACGGATCTCAACTGGATTTGAAGGAGACATATTAACCAATGGGCAGCACACAAAGTGGCCTTCAGATACGAATATAATCCTTAATTCTTATGTTGTAAACTTGTAATACAAGGATTTTCTAGAAGTTGCTAAGTTATGTAGACTGAATGGCAAAGAAGCGCGTTGTTTTTCCTACTCCTCTTTTATGGGGCTCTAATAACTCACTCCAAGACCAAAAGAAAAAAACAAAAAGGTAAGTCTTCCACATAATCCAACTTCTAATTTATTTACTTCCATAGAAAGCATAATTTGTGCATCACCCGACTTCGCTTTGCGCCCGCCCCATTACTTTCACTCAATTGCAGTCGAGCCAAACGGTTAAAATATGCCACATTGGTGTTTCATTTTTTTTCTGTAGTGGAAGGGGAGCGCCCCATATGGGGAGGTGGGATCCTACCAGCTATACTAAGGGGAGGACAAATTCCTGCCAGCTATAATGAGGCACACGCCGCAGTGCCACTTTGATTTTTGAGATAAGGGTGGTTCAAACGAATTTGTTGATGGGCCTCCAACCACTATCTTTCAATATGACAGCAAACATTGCCGGTTGTGGGTTGGGTGGGATTTGCCTCATGGGCGTCCTAAAGGACCTACACGCATGTCGATTGATTTTGATTGATAGAGCGACTTTGTATCCGAAAGTTTTGGAAACAAGAACATTTAATTGTAGCAACTGGCCAAATATCTCAAAACTGTTAGTAAATTGGTCAAATGGCAACAATTAATTTGTTTGAAGCACACACGGATCAGATGTAACGTAAAAATGCCTACAAACTATGATGCTCAACTTTCGAAATCAGAACACCACCGGCAAAAACTTCAATTTTAAATTTAAAATGTAAGTAACTTGACCAATTATAAAAGGGCATGTATTAAAAATTTTAGGTCAGGTTAGGGTTTAGAAAAGAAAAGGAATCGTCTAAAGAAGGAAGAACACCAAAAGCCCAATTACCAAGTTGCTACTTCAGGGCCCATGCTTTCAGAAACTATTGGACACTTATTCAAGTAAGCTGAAAATGGGCAAAGAGTACACAAACAAGCCCATAAGTCGACAAGAAGCAGAGCACCCAGCAGTAAATAGGCAGCCAACGAAGACCGAAAAAAAAAAAAAAGCAAGGGCTCAATCGGTGCCAAATCTAAGGTTTGGGGTTCAAGTTCTCTCAAGGCGTTCAATTGGGCTAAATCTCCGTTTTTGGCCCTGACATTGTACTCACTTTAACCATTAGAGATATAGTGCATTTCTTGAGATTAAGCGCAAAACTCCATGATAAGGAAATTAGGCATCCTTTCGCTTTCTTATTTTTTGAAATTAAAAAAAAAAAAAGGCAGCCATAACGGAGCTCATAATCATTTCTGCTAACCAGAACCAGGAAGTGCCAGCTCTGTATAATGAAAGCAAGACATTGTAGAAGAATCATATACGCAAGAACAATTGACCAGAAATTAAATAAAAGATGAAACAGCAATCATCCCCTCTCAACGAAGGGAGGGCCTTGATATGACACTAAGTTACTTTATTATAATTTGAATGTCACATATTTGAATCGCAGAAACAACTTTTCCATAAAATTAAGATAAACTTGCTTACCTCACTATCTGAGAGTCTCGTACAATGCGACACTCTTCTTCCGATCATCTCCTATTGCACTACCATTTTTGCCGTCATAAACTCACATGAATCCAACTGTTATAAGCAATACTTGAAGCTAAGGATGATGCAAAAATGTACAGAGGTATTGCCATATATAAATCCTAAGATACACACTAGAATTAGAAAAAAAAAAAAAGAAAAAAAAAAGGGAAATCTCCAGGCACAACATAGATTAGGACCACATCTCTACGGGGCCTTGTCGTGACCTGGGGATCTCGCCACAAACTGCTTAGTATATACGCGATGCCTTCGTTCTCTTGCATAAATTACCCAGAAGATCAGTGACAGCATCACAGCAGCAGATACCATTACTAGTCCTATGTAAATCCATTCAGTATACCGCTGAAGTTTGGGGCAATAAGAGAGACTAATATCTGTGAATGTTCGTCGTACAAAATCACAATCTTCTAACTCAACCAAGAAAGGAGCATAGCGATATAATCCATAGCTTATGTTGACTGCAAATTTTGTCTGGTTATATAAGCTTGGAGTCAGCCGACCAGGTGTTGTGCAAACCCCAGATGGTGAAACCTGGCATTCGTAATTCCTCCATACCTGATCGAAACATTAAACAGAGGCACACACTTGTATTTTTCAAATTTTAGTATACTATATAGTTGGCATATGAATTGAATGAGAAGGGAAAATTAGCAAAAGGATCAGGTATCGGATGCTCTTGTGCACCTTCACCTCTATGCTATTCATGGATAGTTATTACCTTGGTTGCATTGCTTAATTCCACTTCACCAGGAGCACATGGACGATTAGTGAGATCAGAATTAAACGGGTTGCAGAGAAGAGGCACCGGTGGACCGGATTGATTGTAGTACAAGGGTGGTCCGACTTGGGGCGGGACATTTACGTTGGAAAGATTGCTGATGATGCCATCAACTATGTTAACAAGTTGGTAAGTGACTTGCTTAGTCTGTAATAAGGTTTCTTGGGCAGTAGCATTATCTACACATGGGATAATATCATCCATTGCTGTTTTGGCTGTGGGATTCTGGACCCACTCATCCATTGCAACACAAGTATCTGCAACCACACTATAATATACACGTAGAACACCCTTCAAGTCAGACAGTTTAAACTTCAGAGCATAAGCATGCTAGAAGGCATGCAGTTGACCAAAAAAGAAAGGCGGCTTTTGTACTCAAAACATGAAAAGATAACATTAAAAAGAAGATCTTCAAACTGCAATTGGTTTGTTTATGGCATTTGCCATAGATGATGCTGGCTTCAATAACCAACATATTAACAAGAAAACTGAATAAGAGATCAGACACATGATTATTGTTCTTTAAACCCCAAGAAGCAGTTCGTTAAGAGTAATCCTATATGCTTCATTATCTAACAAGACAGACGAAGTTAGCTAATAGTTTGGATTGTGATAAAGTGTTTCTGAACTCGGTCTGTGTCGAATCCAACTAAAACTTGGGTTCATTGTTGTGGTCCCAAGCCCTGATAAAACAGGACAGTTGCAGTTGGTTGGCAGCCGAAGTAAAATCAGCCAAATCCTTACCATGCGAATCATTCAAGATTCGTAGAGCTAAGTCCAATTAAATTTTGAGATTAAAACGTTTTTGTTGTTGTTGTGGCTGTCGTTCAAGTGTTTGCCATATGCGTAGACACTCTCTATTGTGTGAGAACTATATTCTAGATCATATGAGCGTGGGTGACATGGCACCCTGATTGCTTCACTCACATGTTCGACAATGCCAATGTGATTATTCAATATTTGAAGAAAATGAACAATCGACATGAGAGATACAGCTACCAGGGAAAGATATAGCAGCATAGCAAACTAAGCTCCTGACAAAATTCTGATAACGCAACCTGTCATCAACAAGTACCAAAAGAAAAACTTCTACCGGGGGGGAAAACTTACTTGTGAAGTAATAGAAATACACCGCACAGAATGAATGTGCCTGCAACCAGAATCCATCCCAGGATCACCAAACTGCAGGTAGAGTTCAACAAAATTAGTGCCTTTTTCTCTCTTTTTCTAACTTCGGATGTTAAACACAAAAAGTCTGTAAGGTTACATCACTCACAAGTATACAAGACACTGCATTCCAAGAATGGAGAATACTGCAAACAATTTCACCAGACCAAGAAATTTAGAGCTTATACATAGTTGAAAGAGATTAAAGAAGTTAAAATGTTCTTCTATGATTAAAGGAAAATAACAAACTTACAAAATCCAAGAAATGCCAGAGCTAGCATTACAGCAGCAAGGACAATTAGAGAAAATCTCCTGCAATGTATCAGCACAGCGCTCATAATGATTATACATTCGATAAGCAAGCAAGCACCGGGATTTAAAAACGAAGGAAAGAAAAGGCTTTTGCCTACGTGCTGTCCAAAACAGCTCGTATGTCTTTTGAATTCTCCTGCGTGCGAGTGGAAAGAAAGCTACTGGAAGAGTTGATCTTCTTCTCAATATCGTTGATGCTGCTCCGGATGCTTGATGGAAGAAAAACCGAATTCACGTCTACATCTTTTGCTGAGACAAGATAATCTGACACATTCCTGAGGTTTTCGGCAGTAACATTTGCCCGGTTCACCACATATCCTAGTGTAGTTGTTGAAATATCATGAAACTTCCCTTGACCAGTATAGAGAACAATGCATCCTGCACTGAAATTGCAAAATATAGAGCTTATGAGGGTCTCATCAAGTTTTATATTGAATGAAACATGTTGAAAAGAGAGTTAACAAAGAAATAGTTTCTTACATTGCAGCAATTGTGAAAAGAATGAGAAAAATGAGAGAAAGCGCATAGCACGCTCGAGAATAGCCATAAGGCTCTCTTCGACAACAGCAATAACAGAGACAGATAAACGCCAAGCATAAACCGAACAATACAAACCAAATACCAGCAATGACAAAGAAAGGAGCCGCTGTGAAGCCCACAGACTGCAATGTTTAAGTGATAATTAGATCAAATAATCGGACAAGAAAGGTCAGATGACAAAATTTGTAAAGCAAACAGGCTACTTTGGTATAAGCCAAAGTACCAAAGTACAGAGAAGACAGTCCAATTTATGTTAGGATACCGTACGTAGTAAGAAGTAAAATTTAGATATACAAAAAAAAGTCATCAGTTTCACATCCCTTGTAAGCAAACTAATAAAACAAGAAGCCATTAATCAATGATCAGAGGCCAAATAAAGAGGATTAACCTTCAAAAAAATGCACTAGAACTCTTGTAAAGGGAGACGCAGAAGCGGACGGTTGGGAGATACAGGTTTTTAAAGGGACAATTTTGCCCCTGAGGTCATGTATCCTGCCCGTCCACGTCTCTCTAGTGGCACCCTTATAATAATCATACAACCTCGCCACCAGACGAAAGAGGAAAAAAAAGGACTTGTAACGCTAAACACCACAGAAGAAGGAAACCCAAGTGCAAAACCAGAATGAGGAAGAAGAAGAAGAAGAAGAAAAAGAAACAATAATAGATTGAAAGAAAGGAAAAAAGACTAACAGCCCAGTAGTGATTACTGCTGATATTATAACCACCAGTGTAACGCTTAAAGTTATCCAAAGGGTCTCTCCTTTGGGTTCTCTGTGCGGCCAATATCAAAGAAGAAGATGAGTTCCCTTCTGCAAGATGCCTCCTTTTCTCCCATGACACCACTGCACCATGTCCTACCCCACCAAGAACCACCCCCACAAATCAACAAAACCACAGGAATATCAATAAAAAAAAGGAATAAGCAAATAGTTTTTTTTTTTTTAAATGGGAACTTAAATTCCAAGAAAGGACAATTATTAGGAGCAACATTCAAAGTAATCCACCCCAACATAAAAGAACAAAGAAAAAGATCAAAACTTTAACCTGGAATACGTAGAGTTTGGAGGTCGGAGGTCAGTGGGGTTGCTTCTGAAGAGGATGCCAATAAAAATAGAGACAAACTGAAGCCAACAAGATTGAATAATATTAATGGGTTAATTGATCTGTTACATAACATGGTCAGATGTTCTTGGTTTCTTTTTTTTGTCTCTCTGTTTCCTCTGTTTCTGTGCTCTCTCTCTCTGTTTCCAGAGAGATAGAAAGAAGGAGAATGTGTGAATGTGTGTGTGTGCAAACTACGAAAATTTCTGCAATCTTCAGAGCACAGAAAGAGAGAATTTTGGTGATCAAGACTCCACCTTTATTATTGGTTATATAAGAGAGAGATACCCTTTTAAATTCTGATTTACACGCTTTGTGTAAGTTTTGCTAACGCTTTTTTTTTTTTGTGGCGGAAATACCCTTGCTTTGAGGTTAGTTTTGTGTTTTCTGAATTTGCTCCTAGATTGATGCTTCTTTTGTCTTGGTCAAGTTCTTATTGCCCTTTTTTGTCCTGAAAAGATGTCAATAACAAATTTTACATATGAAAATTAATTAAATCTCCTAAGAGAATATGAAGTGGGATCTTTTATGCAAGATAAGAATATAATCTAAATAATATATACTGTTAATGTTGATGGTCAAATTTAGAAAAAAAAATATTAAATATTATCAGATAAAATATATATTTATTTGTACCTTTTAATTTATACTCACACAGTGAATCTTACCATTCCTAATTCAATTCCTCGTAATGTAAAATAAACGGAATTATTTTTTTTTTCATTTAGCGCAACAATTAGTAAGATGAGGTCGGTGATTTTGGTAAAAAAAATCTAATTATTTTTTGGATTTAGCAAAAACATAAATTGGGTTGTTGAAAATAATTAATAACTGCTATAAAATCTAATGGTTCGGACAATCCATCCGACGTTTTGTAACTTTTGTTCCTTCTGTCAAAGAATGGAATTATAATCGAACATAGCTCGAAACAAATCGTTGCTCGGTGTTTTGCCCACAAGTGATGACTGATGAAATATCCCTTATTTCAAAATTTTACGTGTCTTTTATTTTTTTAACTTAATTTCTTAATTTTTTTAATGCAATCGTTTACTCTAACAATTTGTAGCCTTTTTTAAAATTAAACTAACGTATTAAATCCACGCAAATCCGTTGCTTCAACGACCATAAAACAAACAGTTCATTCGGTGTATTAATCAATTTGCAGAAAATTGAGACCCTACAATATATCTGTGTGTCCCTAACTGGACCTATAATATATCTGTATTTGTGATACAAAATTGCCGCCTGGGGAGCTTTTCTACTTCTTCTGTCTTTTAATGCTCATAGCTTTAAAATAATAGTCGTCATCATCATGCAATTTGCAGCAAAGGGAAAAGATTCCAAAATTATTTTCTATTAAATTCACAAGGACCGGAAGGGGTTAATAACAAAATATGGCACGATCAATTAAGAAGGCAACAAACGGGACTCATGCTGAGGGAGGCCATTGAAAAAGTAGCGGTTGAGATGGTCTATTTTAATTAAAGTAATTAAAAATATATATTTTTAAATATAAGATCTTGAATCTTGAATCTCTTTTTTACTTGCCTCACTTATTAATAATTAGCTAGCCACTATCTTATCTATGGATTAAAAAAAAGAAAGAGAAAGAGAATAATTGAGTTAGTTAAAAAATTATCTGTCAGAACAAAATATATATGTATAAGATTATATAATAATACTTAAATAATAATAAATAATAATATAATATCATTTAATAATATTTAATAATTTATTTATTTTTTTATAAATTTAACTAATTAATAATTTATATCATTTTATTATTATTTTAAATTTATTAATAAAGCTTTTTTTTTTTCAATATATAAGCCAAGAGGCAAGAGGCCAAACCTTACAATCAGACAAATGACACCGCACAGACAAATTGTCGCCTCCCCACCCACTTTATTGGTGGTGATTTTTAATATGAATTATTTTTTGTCTGTATAATATATTTATAAATTTATTTTTATAATTTTTTATTTAAAATAAATATCTTTTATTATATTATAAAAAATATTAAATAATTTATACTTAAAAAAATAAAAATAACAAACATCACAGCTAATATGGTCGATATCTCTCTTTCTCTTTTATATTATCATTATGATCTTTTGATTTCGTGAATAATTTGTTTTAAAAGATCGCAAGGGTACATTCACAGATTATAACTTGGACACGGCTTGTTCACTGGCAACGTGTCAGGGAGGGTGTGTCCCACAAAATATTGATATTTGAATTGAACCTCCGTATCTTCCCCAATTGTCATTCCCTCTGATGACGCTGAGAGCAAACGTGGCATCGCCAAGTTTTCTTTTCTTTAAAAAAAAAAAAACTGAAAAAAGATAACTAAATACAGACTATAAAAGTATTAGGATCATTAAATACAGTTTTTACGTATATTTTTATAGTAATTGATAGTTATAATTAAATAAAATAAACTCACATTCATATCCTGTTTATTTTTCACATTTCTCTGGAGTAGCAAGCTTGGTTTCTCAGAATAATGTTATACATTTGTTTAGCGTATCTACACATGTTATTCTTCATGCTAAGGTCGGAATAACTTGAGATGATGTTATGATTTGTTCTCCGGTTGTTAGAATAAGAGCCAATAGTTCTTTTTTTGAACGAAGAGCCAATAGTTCTAGCCAACAGGCTTCAGAACCCCAACATATTTGTAAGGTTTTTTAACTGACGAACTTCCGATCCAAGCTTTAAAATGTTGTTGTATATTTGCCAGTCCCTATGGCTGGCGTATTCGTGGATGATCTGAGTGACTTGGACTATCACCAACTGCCCCCAACTGCCAAACCCGAATCGCCCTACATTCCAAAAATATGAAAGTCATGTTAACGTACCTCATAGCTCATCAATCGCATGGCCACCTCGGCTAACCGAGGTGATGCTGGGGCTTTGTCTCTAAAACCCCCTTACTCCTAAAATCCTCCAATTAATTGAAAGTTACCCACTTTGAATAGATAGGGTACTGACACTTTGTATGGTATCCTTTGATCTGCATTCTCCCAACTCCTCTAATAACTAACCGACCATCCGACTACCTACTGCATGTGTCCCAAAAAAACTCCAGAGTCTCATCGTAGTAGCTAGGTAAGTACCACATTGCTAATTGCCTGAATCTGTTGACCTTGATTTCATAATCGCTTTTGATGTAGCATCATGGTTTAATAATCCCAGAAATGCTACTAATGACAAAGTTATCTTTTACTTTAGGAGATCGTATAAAGTAGTGATCATGAATGGAACTCCTTACAAAATTTAAGCCACTTGAAAAGATGCCAGCACTTAAAATAGGAAAAGGGGCTGAAAAAGTAGGTAATAAACTAATAATCAATAATCTGGGATTCGCTCATGGTTTTAAGCGTTAACGTGGAGCGGTCAGGCTCGTACCAAATCAATATATGGGCACCTATTTTTTTCTTGTGCGACTTTATACTTCTAATAAAGTGCGACGAATGAGGATAATAAAATTTAAAATTAAATTTTTGTTGGCCTTAAAAAATTTTCATAGCATGCGAAGAAACTGTTCAACTTAAAAATCTTATTAGCCTAGGATTCCGATTTCCCACTGTAGAGCAAAGTTGGAAATTCAAAAGTACACATTATAGAGATTGTGATGTCACATTCCAATGAATTGTGTTCCGTCAGTTTGATGCTTCCTTTATGCTTGATTTGATTTGTCTCTAAGTTGGGTTTTCAAAACTTCTATACCGTAAAGGAACAATGTAGTAATTACCCGGAAAAAAAGAGGGAAAATTTGACAGCATTTGCTAGTGATCATTTGTCACCGTCTGAAAGCAATTCAGAAGTGCTGCTATATAACGACGAATAATTAAACAGTCTAGTTCTTGGTGATTTTGTAACTTCTGAAGTGCTAATTTGGGTCCACAGGTCACTTTACTAGATGATGGTAGAGGTTGTTGGAAGGATAATCCAAGTAATCCAGTGAAGTGACTGAGATTTCAAGCTCAATAATCATCAGCGGTTGACAATTTTTTTCTTTGTTTTTTTTTTCATTCCAAGGGCTAAATCATGAATTTTTAGAAGTACCAAAATAGGTTATCAGGTCAGATTCGAGTTGGGTCGTTTCAGATTGAGTTACTTATGTATTAAGTTATATTCAGATTATTTTGAGTTAAATTATTTCGAATTCGAATTTACTCACTAGTTAACTATGTCATCAAAACGATAATATGATATTTTTTATTAAAAATTTTAAAACATCAAAAATTTGATAAAAATTTTTAAAAATTAAAGAAAATTATAAAATTAAAAAATAATTTAAAAAATTTCTTTTAAAACATTCTAAAAATTCAAAATAAAATTTAAAACTGTATAAAAAAATCTCAAAATATTTTTAAAAAATTTATAATTAAGATTTATTTTGAAAATAGTAGAATCTATACTTTTTATAATATAAAATATGTTCAATTTTTTTTATTTTATTTTTTTGTTCCCTTAAGAAAAAGAAGTTTGGGTCAGACGGGTCATTTAAGTCGGAATCGAATTTAACCCAAAATTTTCAAATTATTTTGAGTTAAGTCATTTTTCAGATGAGGTTCAAAACATATTTTTTTGGATGGGTTCAAATTAATCTATCTAGTCTTATCAAATTTTGACACCTCTACCTGTTTTACACTTGTAAGTGATATGTACCAGGAACATCCAATGCACCGAGACTATGCCTTAAATTCCTTAACTTATGATTACATCTTCTTGGTGCCCAACATGTATCATCACCCTAAGACATATCCCAATAATATAAGTTAGTGGTTTCTTTTCTGATACAGGATACCACACCACGAAAAGAGTTATTTATTTCTTTTTTTCGTCCTTTAAAAAGCAGGAGAATTATTTTTTTAATAAAAAAAAAGAGAAATTAGAAGTAATATCCAAAACTCTCCTAATGAAAGATTGCGCTATAACCCATTATGACTGGGATTTGATTTATGTAGTTTCAATTTATTTTTAAATGGGAATTTTGTCTTAACAAATACAGCCCAGCTTTCTTACAACCTTGACTCTTGATGGAGGCCCATTCCATGTGAAGCCCATTTTCAGTCGGGTGAATAGGATTGGGTTGCGTTGTGATGCTACCTGATCCAATCAAAGAAATGCCTTTTGGAGCGGCATAGAATAAGGCGGTAATTGCGTAATTTTTAGAAAAGACAAAAAACCGAAACGATTACCAAATATTCACAGCACTATCAGATAAATGTATGTATTAATCACACCTAGACTAGACTTGTAAAAATTGGAGTTTTGTGTTTTCTTCTTTTGTTTTTTTTTTCTTCCCCCTCTATTTATCTTTTTTTTTTATTAGAAAGATTATTGAGTTATAAATTATATAATGTAGACAGTAGTTCTCTTATTTCTATAAATCTCTCTAATTTTCATAATTAGAACTTGTGACATTTAAAGTATAAATTTAAATTTAAGGAATATCCTCTTGCGAACTCCCTATATTTATCTGAAACATCGCCGACACGCATCGTTTTGCGGATGTCGCCGATAACGCATCGTTTTGTAACGGCCCAACTTCCCTTCGTAAACTCTGTCCGTGGCGTGGCTCTAAGTACCCAACCCAACCCGATTTTCGATTAAGTGCTCCTGGGCCACCGAGCTTCTAACCAATTAGCCCATCAGTCTCAACTCCACGGCATCTGCCCTCCCTCGAGACACTGTAGGCTAGTTATTTTTACGTGTTAAGAGATCCGTTAAATTGTAAGTTAAATAATAAGTTAAATAATGAATTAGTTCTCATCTCACACTCTTTAGCATTAAATTAAATTGGATGCAGCTCGGGAAAGCATCTATCTTATAAATTATAACCCAATAGTCAATATACAAAATAAAAACATAAAAACTAAAATTAACGATTATAATTATATATATATATATATATATATATATATATATTTGTAATCTTTACTCCTTATTCATACATATATTTATTTTTCATGTCACCCAAACCTTTTTTTTTTAAAGTGGAGCTTTACTTTTTCTTTCCTCATCTTATCCAAAAATTCTCACTCTGTCTCAGTGTTTGGCTCTCTTCTCTGTCTTCGAAGAGAGACGGTACCAGTGCCGACGGTGATGCTGTCTGTTAACACTCAAAAGCATCATTATCCCATGCTAATGGAAATTATAGGGGGCTTAATGTTTGCGCACGTGGTACTAAGTCAAAGTAAAGCAGCCGTTACTGTTTGTGCAGGTGACGATGAGTCAGATAAATGCGGCCGGGACAAAGCGTGAATGTTGTTTAGCTTTGAATGGTCTTAATCTTATTTAAGGCTTGTAGCTATATATTTAGGATATATGGTCTATTTTTTTTTTCTTTTTTTTTTTTGATACAACAGAAGAATAAAAGACAACTGTAACTCAAAATAAAGAAAAAAAAAACTAATGTCTAAGATAATCAGTACTTTATCTATCTCCATCTAACAAATTCCAAGAATCCTGCCAAGACTTTATATAAAGACTCCTAATAACCTCAATAAGTACTGCAAAAGGATGAAAAAAGCCATTATGAATAGCATCAATGTAAGGCCTCAAGGAATCCGTTTTCAATGTAACATTTTGAAATCTTAGATCTCATGTTAGTTCCAAACCACGCCTAATTCTCATTAATTTTGCCACCATAATGCTGTTCACACCCACCGAAACCATGAAGCCTCCATTCCAAATGCCAAACTCTAGGATGTATGGTTTTGGGTGTACATCAAGCGTTATTAAATTTAAAATGCTTTATTCACCAAAAAAGAAATAAACAAATAAATTAGAATGCTTTGACAAAATTAATTTCCATAGCTCTTTTTCTTGGTAACTTATGTTGATTTGTATAACCTTTTTTTTTGTTAATTTTAGAATTCATATTAGTAAACATATCAAATTGAAGTTTTCTGATTCGCAATATTATTTTTTTAACTAAACTGTCGATTTTATTTAGATGGATCTACCTATTCATGATAAATTGATTCACTCAATTGAAAAGTAAGTTGAAAGGAGTTGTAACTCCTTCCCTCAACTTTCTTACAATCGTCCGAACGATTTTAAAAAGGATGACTTATAAAAGTGTAGAAAACTGCTTTTCATTAGAAGATTGTGTAAAGCGTAAATTTCGAGCCTAAAACAATTAAACTCGAAAATACAAAAATAAATTACAAATAAAAATTTAAGATAAAAGAAAATTTACGTGGGGTCGATCTCCGTAGATCCTCCGATTAGTGTTCCTTTTTTGACTCCGTCAAGGGCTGCACGAGCTTGATCTTGACAGAAATAAATTCCACAGATTTTTCTTGAACTAGGTAGACTGAAACCGGATCTGATTTGGACGTTTTGACTACGGTTAAGAACCGTAGAGACCAGATCTGAGCCGATCTGACTTAATTTCACCGAGAGTCGAAGAGACTTGTTCTCGGATGAGCTGCCTGGATTTTGCTGAGGGCCGTATGAGGCTTAATCCCAGCCGGATTTGTAGTAATTTGATATTTTTAACTCTATATTCTCAGAAATTCAGATCTAGAACGATCCAAGAATATAAATTTAAAAATAACTTTAGAAATGGAAACAGCAAATTTTTTGGGCCTTACCCCTGAAATATCTCTCAAAACGGAGTTAGGAGAGTATACTGCTAAGTAAAAGCACGTAAGAAAAGGAGAAATTTTCTTGAGAGATTTTCAAAATTTTCTTTTTCTCTCAAATTCTCTGAATTTTTCTGTTTACAGATTTGCTGAATCTATTTTGAACTGGGGGGCAGGGGCCTATTTATAGGGTTCCTTTCCCATGTGAACATCACATGGGAAAGGAATCTTTTTTTTCCTTTAATTTTTCTTTGGCCGGCGTTGCCAATTCAAAATTGGCAACGCCGGCCATTGAATTCAATGGCAATTGAATTCATTGAATTCAATGGCCATTGAATTCAACGAATTCATTTTTTTTTTTTTTTTTTTTTTTTTTTTTTTTTTTTTTTCTGTTTACAAATGCCCCCACTTCAAGGGTCGGTAAGGAAGAACTTTGTGGTCGTGATCCGATCCGAGCCTTGAAGTCCAGGTTGAAGTTGAATGTTGAAATCTTCTATCTCCGACTATGCCTGCTGTTGTTGGATCACAATAGGAACCCGATACGATCTTGAGAAAGTTAGCACCCCAGCCAATATAAAAATTGAAGTCTTGGCTCCAGGTGCGTTCGAGCTTCCATAGCCCGCAAAGGATTTTTTATATCTCTTAAAGTTCCAGAGCTCTGGTGAGGATGATCCGGTAGGCAAAGAACTTGAACCTCCCCAAGAGGAAGGCCCAGCACTTTGGAACTTTAAGACCTGCGCACAGAGAGACTGACTGTAGTGATGATTTCCAAGTCTGCTTCGACGTAAGGAGAGTAGTTGGAACTTCCCTATACGTTGCCGCATCCAAAGAAAGATTAGGATGATTGCAGCGTCTCATCCCTCTGTGGTAGTTGTGAACTAAGGAGAGTAGTTGGAACTCCATGACACCGATGGCGTTAGGGATCCCTCGAGGAAGACTACTCCTTCTTTTCTTAGCTCGTGCGCCTCCAACTTCTTGATCGAAGAATTTCCTGAGACAAGTGCAGAGACTAGCCATTTTCTTTTGAGAAAGAAGAGCTGAGGGGTGAGTATTATGGCTCGGACATGCAGGATATATATACATAACATAAAGAGTTTTTTTTTTTTTTTTTTTTTTTTTTGAAAAGTCATAAAGAAGGTACGCAGGGTCATCCACGTCCCTTTCCTGCATAAGAGACAAAAGAGGCAGCGGCTGACGCGTGTCACGAAAGTCGTTACCGTGTGTGGCAGAAGTCGTTGCCGTGTGCTGCGGAAGTCGTTGCCGCATGCTGCAGAAGTCGTTGCACCTTATCTTGTCGGCCGTCCTAGCGGGGCCCGAGGCGCAGCTCCAAGTCAAGCTCGACCTCGTCTGGTGGGCCGATGATGTTGACGTCGACGTCGACGTCGCTTTCCAGCTGGTTGATGCTGTCGGAATATTCTGGAAAGAGAGGTAAAGTTTCACCGGAATAACTCCTTTCTGCTAGAAAAATTCCTCCTAGACTTAAGTATCTAGGAGGGATGAACCCTTGGCTGACTCCGTAAGACCACCAGGACCAGCGTGCATGCTCCCATGGGCTACGGCTTTGATGAACATACCGTGGAGAGACTATTGCGGTGGAAGAACTCGGACCTGCTTCATTTGACGGCGAAGTTGTACTGGTGGGATCTACCATCGGAACAGCAGACTGTTCTTTGGAAAAATCAGCTCTCAGTGCTGGTTTCTTCCTGCTTCTCCGATTCTGGAACCAATAAAACACATTTTTTCCTTCGATTGCCCCGAGTGGGCGCAATCGTGAGACAAGTTGGTAAATCTGAGATGCATTAGGCATAATACCTCCATTGTTGTGGAAGACTTCCTCTAGAATTTGCAGTTGCGCCATGGTTGGTTGCCACCTTGTGCGGGGTGACCTTTCTTCTCCCTTGTCTTGAGGTTCTGCAACTGGTTTCATCTTTCTTGTGGTAGAGGAGCAAAGGTTTGGTGTGTGGTGAAGATCGATTGAGACTGATGCTGAGTTTCAGACTCAAACCCTCCGTCGCTTTTATATTTTTGGGCCGTTCACAGTTTATACTCATGCGGGCCAGGAGTTGGATTGGATTTTGAACCTGGTTTCTGGACTGTGTTTAGAACTTGGAATTTTTTGGGTTTTGGGCTTTGAATTGAATTTGGGTTGATTTGGATTTGGGTTTTTGGATCGAATGTTTGGGTTTGGACTTTTGGATTTGGATTGAGTGTTTGGGTTTTGGACTTAGTTTTTGTGTTTTCTGAATTGGGCTCAAGTGTTTGGGTTTGGATTTTTGGGTTTGGATTTTCGCTTGGACTTTCAGATCGGGACTTCCGAACTTTTTTTTTTTTTTTTTTTTTTTTTTTTTTTTTTTTGATTTTTTTGATTTTTTTGATTTTTTTTTTTTTCTCTTTTTTTTTTTTTTTTTTTGATTTTTTTTTTTTTCTTTTTCAAACATATTTACACATAATATTGTTTCAGAAATTTACCATTGATTGGGCCGATTCGGACGCCTTCTTGGTCTGACAGCATGTAAGCGTTGTGAGTGTAGGCCTCCTGCACTAAGTATGGCCCGTCCCATTTGGAAGTAAGCTTGTCACCAGGCCGATACTTTATGTTGATGGGCCGTCGCACTGCAAGAACAAGGTCTCCAACTTGAAAAGATCGAGGACGGACCCTGCGGTTGAATGTGTTGGTGAGCCGGGCTTGGTAGCACTCAAGTTGCTGTTGTGCTTCGAGCCTCCTTTCATCGAGAGCTTCTAACTCATCCAGACGTAGGCGAGCATTCTCCTCCTGTGTGAGTCCTTCCAGAACAGCCATGCGCAGGGATGGAATCTGTGTTTCCAACGGCAGTATTGCTTCGACACCGTAGACAAGTGAGTATGGCGTCGCCTGTGTTGGAGTCCGGTAAGTTGTACGATACGCCCATAATGCCTCCGGAATTCTGTCATGCCAATCTCTTTTGGATTTAGAGACTACCTTTCGCAACAGGTTGCATAAGGTCTTGTTGAATGCTTCGGCCAAGCCATTTGCTGGGGCATTGTACATGGATGACTTGTACTGCTTGAACTTGAACTTCTCGCAGAGCTTGTCGATCAAGCTGTTGTAGAATTGCTTGCCATTATCAGTGATGATGAATCGAGGGACTCCATAGCGATAGATCAGCTGAGTCCGGATGAAATTGGCAACATGCTCCTTCTTTACCTCTCTAAGTGGAATGGCTTCAGCCCATTTTGAGAAGTAGTCGGTTGCTGCGAGGATGTACAGGTGACCTAGGGATGACTTTGGTAAGGGCCCTACTAAGTCGAGACCCCAAGCTTCAAAGGGCCAGGATGAGACAGTTGGATGCAGTGGCTCTGGTGGTTGATGTATGTAATTCGCATGAAATTGACAAGCTTGACAGGTTTTAGCAAACTCAATTGAATCACGAACCATGGTTGGCCAGTAGTATCCCATCCTTCTGAGCTGGAAGTGCAACTTAGGCCCTGATTGATGTCCGCCACAAACACCAGAATGTGCTTCAGTGAGAGCCTGTTTTGCCTCTTCATTGGCTAGGCAGCGAAGTAGAACTCCATCAAAAGACCTTCGATACAGAGCATCCTTGAGGTATATGAAGCGGGGAGCTCGTCGTTGAATTTCTGTCTTATGACGACGATCTTCGGGCAGCTTCCCGTGTTGTAGGTAGTCAATGATTGGTTGACGCCAGTCCTCGTCCTCCGCGAGACGTACAGATACAGTGTTGGCTGCTGTAGTTTCTTCATCATCCTTTTGTGGCACTATCCATTTCTGGCATACGGCAACAACTGTAGCCTGGATTTCTGACTTTGCAAGAGAAGTGGCCAGGTTAGCCAACGCGTCTGCCTGAGTGTTTTCTCGTCGAGGCACATGCTCCAAGGTGATGTTTTCAAATTCATCCATTAGCTGTCGAGCAAGTTGATGGTAAGGTGCAAGGTCCTCTTTCTTCACATCATACAATCCTGTAAGTTGGTTGATGACGAGCTGGGAATCTCCATGGACTTCTATAGTTGGAATCTTCATATCGACAGCCATTTGAAGACCAATGATCAAAGCCTGGTATTCAGCAACATTATTTGAACATAACTCACCGAGAATGATAGCATATGGTATTATTTGTCGTTGAGGGGTGACAAACACTATACCGGCACCAGCACCATCACGCCTTGCTGCACCATCAAAGAACATCGTCCATGGTGGCAGTGTCTCAATGTAAAAGACCTCTTCATCTGGAAGATCATCTGTGAACTCCCAATCGGATGGGATAGGGTGATTTGCAAGGAAGTCTGCTAGAGCTTGTCCTTTGACTGCTTTTTGAGGCACATAGACAATGTCGTAGCTTTGTAGGATTACTGCCCACTTGGCAAGTCGTCCTGACAAGATTGGTCTAGATAAGATATATTTGACAGGATCAGCTCTGGCAATGAGACGTACCGTGTGAGCCTGCATGTAGTGCCTCAGCTTGTCAATGGCAAAGAACAGTGCTAGACATGTCTTTTCAATGGGCGAATAACTCAGCTCCGGACCGTTTAGTGTTCTACTCAAGTAGTACAGGGCAACTTCCTTTCCCTGCTCGTTTTCCTGTGCAAGCAAGGCTCCCAAAGATCTTTCCTGCGCTGCAATGTAGAGAATCAACGACTTTCCTTGAATTGGAGCACCTAGGACCGGTGGATTAGAAAGGTACTTCTTTATGCTCTCAAAGGCTTTGCTGCAAGCTTCGTCCCACTCGAAGTTGACATCCTTCTTCATCAACCGATGGAAAGGTTGACATCTCCCAGCTAAATTGGAGATGAAACGGCGAATGTAGGCCAGCTTTCCTTGTAAACTTCGCAGCTCGTGCAGGTTTTTAGGTTCAGGCATCTTTTGAATTGCCTCAACCTTTGACTGATCAACTTCGATTCCACGATGGCGCACCACAAACCCAAGAAACTTTCCTGATGTGACACCGAATGCGCACTTGAGAGGGTTCATTTTAAGCTGATGCCTCCGAAGTCTTTCGAACACCGTCTTGAGATCCTCGAGGTGGTCTTTGCGCTTCTTAGTCTTTACAACTAAATCATCAACATAACATTCTACAATCTTGTGCAGCATGTCATCAAAAATTTTTTGCATAGCACGTTGATAAGTGGCGCCAGCATTTTTTAATCCAAACGGCATAACTTTGTAGCAGTATATACCTTTTGGGGTGCGGAATGCTGTCAACTCCTCGTCTTCTGGTGCCATTCTGATTTGGTTGTAGCCTGAAGAACCATCCATGAAGGACAATGCTTCGTGACCCGTTGTTGCATCGACTGTGATCTCCGTTATGGGCAACGGAAAGTCATCTTTCGGGCAGGCCTTGTTAAGATCTCGAAAATCAACACATACCCTCAATTGTCCATTCTTCTTTCGTACCGGGACTATGTTGGCAATCCACGTTGGGTAGGTGACCTCTCGGATGAAACCAGCATTGATCAGCTTGTTAACCTCCTCTTCGATTTGTGGAATGAGTTCCGGGCGGAACCGTCGTTGTGGCTGCTTGACAGAACGAACACCCTTCTTTACTGCTAGACGATGCACCGCAATTTTCGGGTCAAGTCCAGGCATTTCTTTATAACTCCATGCGAACACGTCCCTGTATTGACTTAATACTTGAACATATTCTTGTTCTTCTTCTGCAGTAAGTAAAGCACTTACAAATGTAGGTCGAGGATCTTCCGAAGAGCCAAGATTGACCTCCTTGAGTTCATCAACAGTTGCTTGGCCACCATCTTCAAGTTCCGGGGGAGCCTCCTTCACTTCACCATCTGATGAGTCGGAATTAGCCTCCTCGCTAATTGTGACATGAAATGCAGAACCTCTGACTTCACCTTCTTCGTTTGACTGGATAAGCCTGTCCTGTTTGGTAGTGGTGGTGATGGCACGTGCATCAGCTGCTTGGCTTCGGCTCTTTAGCGTGATCCGCACAGGTGACTTCTCCTGATAGCCTAAGCCAGGTCGGGACTGTGATGTTTGAGAAGCGGCGCCATGTGTGGACGGCAGCGTACCCATTGTGCTCGGGTTTGAAAAGTCATAGCCCGCCTTTGCCAAAAGCTTGTATGCATTAGGATCAAATCCTTCATGTGTTCTTCTTTCTGGAAGTGAGCCGCCTTCGACTGCCCCCGTGTGTGGTTTGACGAAGCCTTTTAATGGTTTTGAAGATAAAACCGGCTCAATCTTTGGTATCGGCAGAGTGTAAGTCTCATTCAGGTTGTGCAGCTCCTTTGTTTTGGGTTGGCTATGACCTTGCTCCTGTTTAAGATCAATACAATAAGAGAAAGGGGGTTGACCTTCTGAGCGTCGTGACCTAGGCACATAGCGTAGGACTGGAATGGAGCTTGAAGATGCAACATCCTTCGAACGAAGTTCAGCAGGCTGTGGCAGCTTTTCATTTGTTGGAGCCTGGGGTTGGGCATTGGCAGGTTCTTCGACAGCTTTTCCCTTTTTGTGGATGCCTCCAGTCCAAGTAGCTTTTGATGGAATGATCTCCGGATTGTCTGTGTCGGTGTAGAAGACTGCATCCGCCAAATGTGATTCAGCATCATCGAACGGCTTTAAGTCAGCATTGACCTTTTGAACGCCACCATTGTAGTACTTGAAGCACTGATGCAGGCTTGAGAGCACAACTCCATTTCCATGAATCCATGGTCGTCCTAGCAACATCTTATATGTGGTACGTGCATCAATCACGTGAAATAGAGTGCTAGAAGTGAGATTACCGATAGTTAGCTCCAAGCGAATCATCCCAATTGCTTTCTGTCCTCCTTGATTAAAGCCATGAATCATCAAGCGGCTGTCTGATAATTCATCAATGCCGATGCCGAGCTCCTTTATGGTGGATTTTGGGATAATATTGACTGCTGAACCATCGTCGATCAGAATACGTCGGACCTTCTGTTCTCTCACATAGCCTGATACATACAGCGGCCGATTGTGGGGTTTGGACCCCAGTAGGAGATCCTCATCTGAAAATGAGATGGCAGAGTAATATCCGACGTGATTTCGGTCCGCCTGTTGCTCCGCTGAGTTAGACTCATTTGATGGCTGTGATTCAGCTGAGGTCTGGAGAGTATTGCTGACTTGATTTTGCCACACTTCTGTTGATTGCAAAGCTATAAACAGCTGAGGGTTAGCGAGAAGGGTTTGAAGAGCTTCATATACCTTCTCCGTTGTCAACTTTTTGTTGTCGAGCGGCTCCTCCTTACGATGTGTCACCTCTTCTGATGGTTTTGAAGTGATGGTGGTTTGGTTTGCCGAGGTTACGCCTTCCTGGTCCAGAATGATTTTATTCTGGCTTTTGAGCTTCATGATTAGCTCCTTTAGGACGAAACATTTCTCGGTTGGATGACTTACTATCCGGTGATATTTGCAGAATCTAGGATCGCTGACTCGATCCTTTTCATTCGGCCGCTTGCACTCTGGGAGTTCGATCAGCTTCGCCTCCAGGAGTTGGTCAAGGATGTCAGGAACATCTGAGTCGGGGAATGGATACTGCTTCTGCTCCAACTCTCGCAATGTCACCTTCCGCCTTTCCTGTTGTTTTGGCTGAGTTATTTGGGTCGGAGGATTTACCTTGGCTTTAGCTCCCACTTTTACTGGTGTGGCTTCAACAATCATCACTTCTTTCCCTTTTCCGGAGCTGTTGGGTTTCTTAATCTCCCTTCTGCCCCCTTGCTGGTCCAACTGGATGGGAACCGTGCCTCCGGAAGTCTGGATGCTTATCTCCATATCATGTGCGCGGGTCGCCAATTCTTCGAAGGTTCGGGGTTTGACACCCTGCAGGATGTATAACAGCTCCCAATGCATTCCTTGGATGCACATCTCCACGGCAGAAGTCTCCGTCAGGCGATCTTTGCAGTCCAAGCTGAGGGCACGCCATCTGTTGATGTATTCGACAACGGGCTCTCCTTTTCTTTGTTTGGTGCTGGTAAGCTCCATCATACTTACCGTCCTTCGAGTGCTGAAAAATCTATTGAGGAACTCTCGTTGTAGCTGTTCCCAACTGTCGATCGATTCTGGTTCAAGATTTATGAACCAGGTGAAAGCGGTCTCCCTGAGTGAACGAACAAACTGTTTCACCAAGAGATCTCCGTAAGTCCCTGCGTTGTTGCAGGTTTCAACGAAGTGGGCGATGTGCTGTTTGGGATCGCCTCGTCCGTCGAATTGTTGAAATTTGGGCGGTTGGTAGCCCAAGGGCATGTTGAGACTTTCGATCCGTCTGGTGTACGGTTTGACGTACATCTGTGATCCTTGGAAGGATGTAGCTTGTTGCAGTCGGATCGTATTGGCTATCATTTCCTGCAATTGTTGAACAGATAGCGAAGCTATAGAATTTGAGGGTGGCAGCTGTGTAGAACTACCTGGTCGCTTTTCTGCAGGGAAGACGTCGGCTGGTGTGGCTTCTGGAGTGAAACCGGGTGGATATGGTTGCTCCTCGCGGATTTCGGGATCAACTTGGATCGGGCTTTTTCCTTTGAGAGCTGCGATCTGTTGATCTTTTTCCTCCACGACTCTGATCAGCTGTAAAATTTTGTTCTCCAATTCTGAAATTCTTTCCTCTGTGCTGGTTGTGTTGGTCATCATGACGGCAACAGATGAGGCTCCGGGAAAGACTGGGGGAGAAAACTCTTCTGATTCTTCTGTGTGAGTCGGATTTTGTTGAGCAGGCTTCGTCGTGTTGCCCCCGATTTCGATCGGGGTGGGTGATCGACTCCTCCATGCGGCAAGAGAGTCAGGGGAGAGATCCTGTTGTGCAAGCTGTGGACTCTCCATTTCGACATTTTGTCGGGTTTGGACGGCAAGAAATTGTGTCCGTCCCCGGGTTTCTGGACCTGCGTACCCAGGTAGGGTAGTTGATGCAGGCAATGGAGCCGTTGCCTTCTTTTTTGTGGCAGCAGTTGTACTCCTTTTCGGTGCCATTTGATGTGCTGAACACCTGTAAAAAAAATTTTTTTTTTTTTTTTTTTACTTTTTTTTTTACCTTTTTTTTTTTTACTTTTTTACTTTTTACTTTTTTACTTTTTTACTTTTTTTTTTACTTTTTACTTTTTACTTTTTTTTTTACTTTTTTTTTTGTCTCTTTTTTTTTGTCCTTTTTTTTTTCTTTCTCGGCTCCCCTTTTACCTCTTTTTTTTTTTTTTTTTTTTAAGGAACAAGAGATGGGAGGTGAAGTTGTCCCACCGAGCGTGCCAAAAATTTGTAAAGCGTAAATTTCGAGCCTAAAACAATTAAACTCGAAAATACAAAAATAAATTACAAATAAAAATTTAAGATAAAAGAAAATTTACGTGGGGTCGATCTCCGTAGATCCTCCGATTAGTGTTCCTTTTTTGACTCCGTCAAGGGCTGCACGAGCTTGATCTTGACAGAAATAAATTCCACAGATTTTTCTTGAACTAGGTAGACTGAAACCGGATCTGATTTGGACGTTTTGACTACGGTTAAGAACCGTAGAGACCAGATCTGAGCCGATCTGACTTAATTTCACCGAGAGTCGAAGAGACTTGTTCTCGGATGAGCTGCCTGGATTTTGCTGAGGGCCGTATGAGGCTTAATCCCAGCCGGATTTGTAGTAATTTGATATTTTTAACTCTATATTCTCAGAAATTCAGATCTAGAACGATCCAAGAATATAAATTTAAAAATAACTTTAGAAATGGAAACAGCAAATTTTTTGGGCCTTACCCCTGAAATATCTCTCAAAACGGAGTTAGGAGAGTATACTGCTAAGTAAAAGCACGTAAGAAAAGGAGAAATTTTCTTGAGAGATTTTCAAAATTTTCTTTTTCTCTCAAATTCTCTGAATTTTTCTGTTTACAGATTTGCTGAATCTATTTTGAACTGGGGGGCAGGGGCCTATTTATAGGGTTCCTTTCCCATGTGAACATCACATGGGAAAGGAATCTTTTTTTTCCTTTAATTTTTCTTTGGCCGGCGTTGCCAATTCAAAATTGGCAACGCCGGCCATTGAATTCAATGGCAATTGAATTCATTGAATTCAATGGCCATTGAATTCAACGAATTCATTTTTTTTTTTTTTTTTTTTTTTTTTTTTTTTTTTTTTTTTCTGTTTACAGATTGATATATATTGAAAACTTTCTCTAGAGAGAAAGATATAAAAATTATAAATTCTCTTAATTTTTCATCAATTATCAATTAAGGAATTTTTATGGCGTGAAAAAAAATACTATCCATTTTATAATGTCACTCAACTCACGAGAAAAAGACAAAAATCGATAACTAACCTTTTTATTTTTAATTTAAAATTTTTTCAAACAACTGTACGCTTCTTTCTTATTTCCTTCACAAATATCTCTTAAATTTTTGTGTCATGCAAGTGGGCATATGCAGCAAATCAAGCCTTCACGTACGTACCATATATTATTTATATATGCTAATTCCTAGAGTAGTACACAGGTATGGAACAAATAATTAAGGTCCTCGAATTAATCAATTATTAATATAATCACATAAAAAAAATATGAAACTCTTGGGAAAATGTACAAAACCATAACTTGGAATTGGGAGCCACGTGATGCCATTAAGACAAAAGCCCCGACCAAGTGATTAATTAACTTAAATTAAAAACATAGAGAGTAGAGAGCGAGAGATGGAAAGAAAGAACATTATAATTTTAAAGGGCTCAGTCAAAAGTAACAAGATTGGACTAACATTTTTTTTTTAATTAGGAGGTCCCTTATTCATAATTCTAACACATAGGTGATCTATGAGGAATGCCTTTCTTTCTTCTACTCATGCTAGTAGCCATGTCCTCGTCGGAAACCTTGCTACTAGCTGATCTTGCACAAACGTATAATCCACTCCTTTTCTTCCGTACAATCTCCGTGCACGCCATGCTCATGTTCTCCGACCCGGACGAGCCGGACGACCAGCTCATTGTTGGCTCATCGGAGTCCACAATTGTGGAATTGGGCGTATCGTTGGTCACCTCCTGGTCTCCCACGTCTTGAGGCATCAAGAAGTCAGGACCGAGTGTTAAAACGTTACATTTCCTCAAGTATGGAGAGAGGTCCTTATGTTGTTTTAGCAAAAAATCCACCTACGTGCACATATAACAGAAAATACAAGTCCAGTTACACATGTTCACGATCGATTACGAAACCTCAACATCAATATGATCTAGGATTAATTTTGCTAATTTCCACAATAATTACTTTCTAATTAATTGCAATCCGTTGCACCATATAATTATTATGATCACAATATAGGATATCGTGGGTGCATTATTATTATGATCACCTAAAACTAAGGAGTTGATTTACTTCCAGCATGAAAAAAAGAAGAAGAAAGGAATCCTATTTTTTTGGGTTTTTGAGGAGGGTCATACATATACATATATATAAAAGGAGGAGGATTAACAGGATGTTGGGTTTAAATCTCAACTTCCCACTTGCGCATAATTCTCAGTAACTAGTTAAGTTACACTTGTTAGTTAGGGGAATCCTATGCTTTAAGAGTAACAATGAATTTACTTACCTTGCACCATAGAGAGCAATGAATAAAAGGCTCTTGAAGACTTCTGTCGCAGGAAGTGCAATAGTTTCCAGACCCTTTGAATTGCCTGTTCTGGGGTCTCTTCTTGATAAAAACCACTTTGGCACTATTTATAGTATAGGCCTAATGCAAATCCGGCTAAATTAATTAGCAAATAAAACAATATTGGAACTGAATTATGCTGGAAATTAAAACAGTAATTAATAAGTAATTAGAGAGAATATGAAAAGCATATATAATAATCAACCTGAACATTAGAGCAGTCTATGAGCTTCTGGAGGTCTTCCAATCGGACAACGTCGTGATAAACGTAACGCCGGACTTGAAGAAGCCTATGGAAGCGATGAGATGGAATGCAATGAGGGCAAATACTAATGCAACAATCCAAGCAACAAACGTTCTTTTCATTCTTCTTAGCAGTTTCATGATACGAACACCCCACAAAGAACTTTTGTGTGTACAATGCTTCCAACCATGCAGGCCTTTGAATTCCCTGAAATGAAAATTACATAGCAGACGAGCAAAACTTGAAATTGAATTATGCGCACAAGGCCTAAAATTTGAATGATATACAAAAGATGAAACTTAGGAAAGAGTAATGAGGCTGAGATGGAGAAAAGAAAGAGAGATTCACGTACCATGTTCAAGTAAATAAACAAAAATGAAAACCCCACTTGAGCTCTTATCAAGGTAGTGGTGTAACAAGAGAGAGAGAGAGAGGAGAGTAGGGCATCGAGATAAGGGTATTTATGGAGGTTCACAAGAGGAGAATGGTATATATTTATTCCTTGGAGAGTACAGTGCATTTAGTCAGTAGGAAGAGTGCTTTGTTGTTTGTTTGTTTGTGTGTGTCTGTGTGTGTGTGTGAGAGAGAGAGAGAGAGAGTGAAAGCATTATAAAAGAAGAGTTCCTGTTTGTCGGCAAGAAAATGTGCACAGAATTTGTTTATAATGTAACAAATTTTTAATTTAAAATAATAATATTTATATTTTTCATAATAAAAAATAAAATGATAAATTTTTATTGCAGAAATTATAAATATTATTATTTAAAGTTAAATTTTTGTTACATTAGAGACACCTTTTCTACTAAATTTTCTCTGCCTACAAATTTAGTTCCATAAATTATTGAAAGAAAGTAAGATATGAAGAGGGAACGTGGGCCATATTTCCGTGTTTCCCATAGTTTACCACTCCTAATTTGAACTATTTTTTGTCATTCTTGGCTTAAGAGCTCTAATGCTAAACTAAATTAGGTTTTCTTGAAGCAGCTGCTGCTATATATATATATATATATATATATATATATATATATAACCTTTTTTGCATAGTCATTTAGTTGAGGTACATAGTTGAATGTGCAACAACATATAAGTCATACAACCATGTGTGCTCCTTTCGTGCTTATAATTAACCAGGGCTTAGAAGTCACTAATAAGTTGATACTCCATAATTCGTTGTTGAAAAGAAAAAAAAAAAGAAAACTAACGATAACATACGATTATGTCTGATATATATTTGATTTTTTTGTTGACAAATTTGAAAAATGGGCTACTATAACAGCAGCAGGAATTTTATTCAGTGCTGGAACTTTGCCGATGATGTGCACGATTGACCTTTAAAAGGGAAAAAAAAGCCCATTAAGAAAGGCAACCTTTCGTCTAGTAGGCAACTTTCAGCGGCTTATACCTGCGTCATGTAACCACATAGCAGCAGCAATATTTGAATTCGGAAAAGTTTCTGACCAAAAGGATTTGTCGAGAGGAGCTGTCCCGACGTGTGGAAATACAACAAAATTTTAATTTTATATAATAATATTTATATTTTGTATAATAATAAAATAAAATAATAAAATATTTTTTTTATTATTTTATATTTTATTAATATAATTACATAAAAATAAAAGGTCGTCGTATTATAGACAATTTCTCAAGCTAATCCAAATCAATCTCAATAAAGCCGAAAAACCGACGCGTAAGAGGGGAACCCGGTTTTTGGGCAATCAAACATGGCAACATTGGACCAACCACTCCACTAATGAGAACCAAGTAAGCTGTGAGGCCTTTTATTTAGACAGCAATTGGGGGAAGCTTTGAGGCAAAGGTTAGACAAACACAACTCATTAAGCACTAGCTAGCTGAGACTTAGGGAACTTAATCACCTTATTAATTAGCCCTTTTTAATAATTAGAGGGAAATTTATTTCCTTTAACCTCAAAACCAAAATTTTGGTTTTTCTGAACTTTGAATACATTCACCGTTCGGAAGCCTTTGGTCATCAATAAGGGAGATCCATGTAAAACAGTAAAAGCACAATGGCTCTGCTTTTGGTAAAAACATATTTATCCAAAAAAGAGGCCGGGTTGATTACTGTTTTTGGCTCTGTATAATTAAACTTCAACTTGGTATCTAAGACCATAGGTGCTTAGCTAGTCGATGAGTTGTCACGAGATCATCGGTATTGACAGATGGCCCCCTGGATTTCTAATAGTTTAACTTTGGAACCCACAAATATTCTTTCCTCTTTTCGGCGTGGGCATTATTATATGTTTAGACAAAAAATTATTTGAAAAGATGATCAAATGCAATTAATTTGATATAATTTACAACTATTTCAATTTCAAGTACAATTAAAAAAATAGAAAAAAATTATTATTATTTTTTTACATACTAAATTTAATTAATTATATATTAAACCTACTTAATTATATTCTAATAAATTACCTTTCGCTGTGATCGAGCTGTGACACCATGCGTGCTAAATTCTTTGGCAACTCTGTCTCCTGGCCAGGCGATATTTTCATTTCCGGGGTAGAACCTAAGGTTGTGTTTGCTTTCATTAGAATTCAAGCAAAAATTAGAATGAAAAATAAAATTATATAATTATTATTATATCATTTTCTTTCCTACCATATTTTTCACATATTTTTTATTTATCCAAAGTTAAAACAACCTAATTTTCTAACTGACTTTTTTTTAATTATTTTTCTCATCATTTTTTTTTGCACATATTTCTCATCTATCTAAACGTTTTTTTTTTTTTACAAATTCCTTTATAACAACTTTCTTTCCCACTAATTTCTCACAATTCAAACACACCATAAAGCTTACAAGAAGGCCAAGAACGAGCATACTTGCCAAGGGAAAACTGTTGGGGAACACCTCTTCCGGCATTTTCCAATGAAAAAGAATCAAACATATTTCTAACACACTATAAAATTAAAAACAGTGGATGCTCAAAAATCAAAAACCTATAGAAACGGTGAAATTTTGAGCAATAAAAGCCCCTAAATAAAATGTTCGTGAGTTTGTCAGCCAAGATCAACTTGCAGCCAGGAAAATTTCTGTGTCTCCAATAGAAAGATGGGGATAATCAAAATAGAAAGATGGGGATAATCAAAATAGAAACGAAGGCAATATATATATATATATATATATTTGTTATGGACAGTCACTTATATATATATATATAGATATTTGTTATAGACAGTCACTTTTTACCTTCTTTTTTACAGACACCAATCACAAATCAACACTTTTTAATGACATTTCTATAATATTTTTGACATTCAACTTTTTGACAACCAATCAACACATGCCATGTAAGCAGCAACTGTAAAAAAAAAGGAAAAGTTATTGTTACTAGCATATATATATATATATATATATATATATATATATATATATATATATATATATATATACATATATATACATACATACATACATACATAGGGAGGTTGAAGAAATAAAGGGTTGCCGACCACCACGTGACATGTGAAGCAAGAACCTCACGTGCAAGGGATCCAAAGGCCTGACCCGCACTGACTCTCAAACATAACCAAAGCTGAAAAGCCCTGCCAAGAGAAGACTGAAGAGGGTGTGTCCTCTGTCTTGGACATACCAAATATTCCTCTTTTCAAATATGAGTTGCCCATTTGTTGTCCGGTCAACGGTCAAAGATCCCACTGACAAACAAAGATTAATGGGTTGTCTTTAAACTCGTACTTAAAAAAAGAGAAAAAATATATACAAATCCGACTTTTTCTTACTTGAATTGTTGTCCGATTGAAAGGAGAAGGTAATTTTTTAAAATTTTTGTGATATCTTTTATAACAAAAAAATTATCTCTGTTTTTTTTTTTTGCAAAAAGTATCACTTTAATTTCAAAAAATTATATTCTCCTTTCAAATAGGCAACAATTCAAATAATAATAATAATAATAATAATAAGGATCCGTACCTATGCTCCAAAAAAAAAAAAAAAAAAGGGATATCAGCATTAGTGGAATAAACGGAGGGTGAGTCAGCGTGGGAGCCGCACGAGGGGATCTCCCTGTCCATTTGTGCGTATCAAAGAGAGAGAGAGAGAAAGATGGGGTTCACATGCCAGCTTCACCCTGTTAGAAAAAGGCTTTTATTTAGTGCCTCAGCCCCTCCTGATGCTGGGAGCCCTGTTACCAATGACTGCCCACAAGCTCACATCAAGTGAGACCATGACTACAGCATTAAGCACATATCAGAGTCCCTCATCAATGAATATTAGATGGGGTTCTGATTAACGTTGGATCAGCATCTGTACGTGTTCATATGTCCTATTGCATATCACCATTTACCACCTTGGAAGTGTCATTGCATTTTCAATGTTGGTGGTTCAGAGGGTTCACAAAAAGTGAGGTGGGTAGCTCATCAACATGCCTTAATACGTCCCTTAGATAGTTCACAGATAAGACCTAATATCCCAACTCCCGAGCTAATCCTACTACCGCAGGAATCCCAGTATTTTCACTGAAACATTAAAACATGATTATTCCAATCATGGTAATGACTGTTCAATCTGATTGTCTCAAAGAATCTACCTTCTGATTATTTCGCAACAGAATCTAAGATTAGAGAGGCTGGTCTCCCATCATCAGGTGAATTTTTTTAATAATGTATCAGCAATGTCTTGTAATGATAACTTTCGTTAACGATGATAATGTATACCTGCCCAAAGTAATCAATTTTCAGGTCATGTTCATCAATTTGGCCGTTCATTTGACATTTGATGTAGACTGACTCAACATATGAATATGATAAGGCCAAATATAGAAAGTGAGATGCCAATGACTAAACCTAGCTTCAAGGTTTCTGAGCAGAGAACATGATGAACGCTCGCTGAACTTTGCTTGCGTAGTTGGTAAGACCACAGGATGTACACAGGTCCTCAATTTCCTCCTCTGTGAAGTAGTTATAGTTCTGCAGAGCCCGCTGCCCACACAGACACATAACAATGATCAGGATTGATCAAACACCAACGATCATTTGATTGCAAGAGCAGTTTATACGAATCTCAAACTTCAAATTACTCTTGAACATCTTAAGAAAGATATTCTTCATCATGTGACTCCACTCTCATAAACTAGGATAAAAAAAAGTTATAAGGAATAACATACAAAATCTCTAGAAAATGAGTTGATTATCATCTTTTATAGTCACGGGAGCAGAGGAATTAATAAGGTAAAGGGGATGGAGGCCAGGCCAGCTTCACATGAAGATAAAAATGTCTAGTAGCTTCAAGATTCAAAAGCTTCAGTGTCACTTTCTCTAGTGGAATCAAAATCTTGTTTAAATTCAGACGTTTACTTCTAATTCTGCCAGTTGGGCAGGTGAATGACCCAAAGTAGCAGTCCAATGCAGAGGTCCAAACACAAGAGCACATAGATTATGCTCTAGTATAATGAGGCATAGAATGTTATATATACAAATGCAAACAGGAATATACATTACACGTTGTCTTACCTGTCGGAAAGCCTGCGCTAACCAGGGGGTGTTCACATTGCTTCTGAGAAAAGTGGTTCCAACAAAGACTCCACCACCTCGCAATATCCGACAGATTTCAGCAACCTGAGATGATTAGACCATGATAGTACTTGAATATCCTTCAAGTAACAAGTGAGAATAACGATAAAAAATGGAATCCTATGGCAGCCCAGAAGGACAACATTACACTAATAGTTCAATTTTGAAGATTGATGCAGCCATATGGATGCTACTGTAACACATAGCAAACCGCCAGTTCTTAAAGTTAGTCATGTCAAAATAGATGATTGCTGGACGTGCATATCATGTGCGCAAGCTGATATCCAATGCTTCCTACGCCAGCATGGTACAGCCTCTGTGCTCTTTCTCTGAATCAGACTGTATCATCAGTTCCACTAGAAAAAAGTGATTTACCACAGGATGTGTAATTTTGCCATACAGTAGGCACTCCTAAACACACAGACTTTTACTTGATGATTATGCTATGTATAACTTCTAGAACATATGTCACTTGCAATAACATATTGTTAATTATCAGAAAGTAAAAATTTTCTCCTGCTGGCCACCTAAGTGTGATAATGAATTTTCATTACTCAATCAAGCTGTCAGATTTCATTAGCTATAGTTAATAGAACTCCCTTATTCTAAGCCCAGTAGGGCAGCATCCATGGCCAGAATCTCAGTCACTGCCACTTATCTTTCCCATAGGCAGGTTCCATACTCTGCCCAAGAAAAATGTCTCCTTCCAGCACTTTTTCTCAGGTTCATGCAAGTAGTTTTTCCAGTTTTTTCATGTTCATATACATACATAAAATTACATGTTATGAAGAAACGATTTTGAGTTGTCTTTTTAAACAATTGGTCACTTTAACTACAAGTCGTTGTTAAAAAAAGAACAACATTCTTTGGTAAACAGGAACTACATTAAATATAGCAAAGATGAAGGATGAATCAAATTTCCAAATTTAAATGATGGATCTCTCAAGCAAAATTGGCCTTGCAGACTTGAACAACTGGATAGCACTGACTTTCAACTGAAAATCAAAAGATTTAAAAAGATCACTTACAGCATTCGAAGGAGAGGGCCAGCAATGTAGTGCCGCACCAGCATGAACAGCATCAACTGAACCTGATGGGAAAGGAAGTCTTGACACGTCTGCCCTGACGAGAGCAAGATTTCTGCACATTCCCCAAGAAAAAATAAGTTTGTCCCAGTATCATCCCCATAAGGCTCCAGAAACACAAAACATTTAAGGATCAATGTTCTCACATTTTGCTTTTTTCTACTTGAGAAGCAAAGTGGGGTGAGAGAAGCTTACAAGGATGGGAGTGCATCATCCTGCTTAATAAAATCATAACACTGGCGAAGCATGTTCTCAGAAAAATCAAGTGCAATAACTTTAGAATACGTCCCGGATTTAGCAAATTTTCTGGAAAACAAGCCACTGCCGCAACTAACATCTACCAGAAGACCACCTTCTGCAGGTTTAAAATACTCTTGTGCCATTTTAAACTGCACTAAAAACCAAATGTAACAAGGTCATTTTTGAACGAACAGCAATAACAAGAAGGACTTATCACTAATCTTACTTTACTTGAGGTGCTAATGAAACTTTGGAGGACAGAGCATCTTTCTATGTTATCAACGAACATGGACATAAAACAATTGTAGTAGAATATTCAATCACAATTTTTTAACTAATCATTATCAAATTCTGCATGCCTTTTCCTTTGAACAACAACTTAAAAAAAGGAAAGGAAGACAAACCTCCTCATCAGGACCAGGAAAGCCGCTTCGATTAAAGTTTTGACGCCAGCCTCGTTCATACAAAAATGACACAAGAGGGCTCCTAACAAGATGTAAGCAAAAGAATTCAGCAATGGACATCTACCAAAACAAGGAACCTAAAAAATCGCTTTACTATAACTCAAAATGACCCGAGACCATGGAAACAACTACATAGGCACTAACAAGGCACAAATAAGGATGCAGAAAATGTTTTGGTGGAGATACACAAATATACGGGTTCAGGGGTGGGGTATGATTATTAATTAGAGATTATGCAAGTCATAAACAAAATTGTGATTTTATGAGGTAAAGATCAAAGCTCTTGTACATACCGAAACAGTTCAGTCCCAACAGGTCTGACTTCATTGTAACCCTTCATTCCAGCAGTAATAGTAAGGTCCAGATAGTTCTCCCTGCTGGAATACGTTTTACCGCACTTCTCACACTTGAAACCGGACCGGTAGATTGCTGATCTGCAAATTGTACAGACATTTCATCAGAAGAAACCATAGAATCATACCAAAAAAAAAAAAAAAAAAAAAAACACCCATTATGCATTGCAACTTACAAATTAAAACCGGGAGGACCTTTTCTGATTAGAGGTTCATAACACACTGGACATGCAAATGGGTCAACCTCCAATGATTGAATCTGCTGTGACCTCACATCCTTAAAGCAGAAACGTAACCGAGTAAGATAGCATTGGTGGGTCAGTAAATGATGGGAAAATTTTCAAACCCAAAAAGACAAATGAATGCATAAAAAAAAAAAAAAAGAAAATGATTAAAAAACCAACAACAAGACTCCATCTTTAACCATTTTCCCACCACACATAACATTAGTAATCACTTAACATGACTGTGGTAAGTAAGTAAAAGGTGCTCGGATACGAATAAGAAAAGGAAGACAGATAAAACGGCGACGTACGGGTTCGAGAGCAACGGCGGACGCGGTGGCGGTGGCGGTGGCGCGAATACCGGTGGGGGGAAACCGGGGAGAGCAGAAACCGAGACGAGGGCGAGGAGGACCAAATTGGGAATGGCGAGAGAGGAGGAAAGGGTATTTCGGGCAAAAAGTTTGTTGAAAAGAAGTACAAGAAGAAGAGGAAGCCGCCATGGCCATCGATTAATGATTTGCTTCAAATTAATTTATAAGAAGTTGTTGTTGTTGTCGCCTTGTTGGTCACACACACACTCTTTCTCTGTTGCTCTAACTTCTCTAGCTCATTCCTCCGAGGTCGTTGATTTTAATGTTTTGTCCGCTGTCGCCGTTGCAAAAAACGGTAGGAGCGCGACCACGTTACTCCATATTGGCTTCAATAGATAAATAAATAAAAATTTCATTCAGTTGATGATAGCATTATTATCAGATAAGAAGAAAAAAAAAGAAAAAAAAGAAAAAGAAAAAGGGGGATAGAGGAGAGAAAGACAGAAAAGGCAGATGGGGTCAGGGATGAGGTGAGTACTTTACCGTTTGCGTTTTCATTTTTTTTTTAAATATAACTTAAAACATGCATAATATTTTTAAAAATATTTTACGAGTTATACTTTTTTTTTAACAAACAATAGTTGAAAATTCTGTAGATCCCATTATCTTTCAATTCCCTTCGTTTAAGATTGTCAGAACCGAACCGATTATTTAACTAGAAACATTAATAGATTAAATTGAATTGGTTGAATTAGTATTTGAATTAGTATTTAATAATATATATATTCATGAAAAATAATTAAAAAAATAATATTTATATATAATAATTTAATATTAATTTTATTTAATTTTAAAAATTAAATTAAAAATTTTAATCACATTTAAGAGATATAATAATCCACCCCAATGTGAGTTGGGTCAGGGTCAAACTATACGCAGGTCCGTTTAGGAAATTTGGGTGAGGTCCGTTTAGGAAATTTGGGTCTTATTGGTGGGCCGAAACCATGGCGCTTGGATTGGACAAGGAGCTCTATGATTGATTCCTCCTGATTCGAACAACTTGCTAGTTGGGCCCTAAGCCTGGCTGAAATGAGCTTCCCAGGCCCAGTCTTCTCGGGTCCGATCTGCTTAGATCTCCCGGGCCGGCGTTTTCAAAACAATGTCCCTGATAAACCTCAAAAAAAAAAATAAATAAATAAAAAGAAAAAACTAAAATCTATCCAATCCCGTACCATAAAAAGTCGTAAGCCATAAGATTTAAGATGTCTTCAATGGCTGCCACCATCAGACCACCCATATTTCCACAATTTGCTTCACTAAAACAGAACATACCCTTTACCTCTCCATGGATTTCTTGCAAACCCATCTCGGATTCAGTGGCTAATTTGCCACTTCCTCACATCATTGGACAACATGGACAAGTTTCTGTCTCTGTTGCGTTCAATCCATCCGGGAACTTTGACCTTTCTTTATATGACGACGAAGAAGACGGTAAATCCTTCTGTTGCTTCTATCCTTTTTTGACTTAAATTCTGTCCATTCAGTTGGCATTCTCATAGTTTTAGCTCAATCTAGAAAATACTCTAGAAGCAGAGACATAGCAAAACATCTAGAGCCGGTAATTAGCCAAGTTGAAAGCAAGAATAAGCATTCAGTAAACAGCCATTGGTTTTTATTGTGAATTTCTGGATCTTGTTAACTTGTGGACTTAATTTCAGACATGTAACCCAAAATACCTACTGGTAATTTTGAACTGAAAAAAAAAAAAGTGGACATAAAATTTAAATAAAATATTAATAGTACGAGACTACTATTTAAATGTTAACTATTTGTTAAATAATAAATTTAATATAAATAATAATTTAAATTTAAATAATAAATTTATGTGATTATATTATTTTTAATTTTTTTTATCTATATAATGGGACTATTTTGAACTAGTGGATGAGCCCTGGCTGGCCAAAGTTGAATTGCACTTTGTAATCCTGTAAATTGCGATGGCAAACTGGCCCAGAACTGGAATTGGTAAATTCCATCTGATTTTTTTTTTGTTTTTGGGTCCTTCTTGCTCGATAGATTCATCTAAAGTTGCACCTCCAATGCCTCCAACTGAAGGTCGATATGAAGTTGTCATTGATAATGACATCATTAGCCGTCTAGACTTATCCCCTTTTCAGAGTGCCACAGGGATTTCCTCACCCTCATCAGGTAAAAATCATGAAAGCAAGCTCAGAAGTTTAACTAGAAATTTAAATCCTGACAATGTAGTTCTTGTAACTTTCTTATAGCTAAGCCAAAAGAGTTTCTTGAACGAACGATTGGATTCACCATTAACTACACCAGAGAAGATCCATATGACCCCCGAGAACTATCTGAATTCCCTGATATAAGGCTCTGGTTTGTGAGACTTGATGCTACTTATCCCTGGCTACCTGTCTTGTTGGATTGGCGAGCGGGCGAGCTGGCTCGTTATGCGGCTATGTTAGTCCCTCACCAGGTGTCTTAGACAGTCATTGAAACTGAATTTATATGTGTTCAAAAGACATAGTTAAACTAAATGGCCTGATAGTTTGTTTTCTGTTGACAGATGAATATGAAAATGGGTGTTGTTTTCAATCCTGAAGCACTGGAACTCTTCATTATGAAGAAAGCTTTCGTTGTTTACTCTTGGTTGAAGGAACACAACATTCCAAAGCCCAAATTGAAGACATCTGATATGGCCAGAATGCTTGGGTTTGGGTTAGGGGATGAGCTTTTTGACTTGATTGACCGATCTTCACTTACTTGATACACGAGATAGCCCAATGGTGAGAATTCATAAGATTTCATAATAAGTCCTTTCAAAGTTTATGTGAATATAAGCTTGGTCGATGTCCCTCACTGGTCCCCCATTATTATTACTAAATGGTGCCAATTGACATATTAAGGCAGCTGCTATTCATATTGAGAAATCAGAAGAGCGAAAAGGAGATGGTTTTTTCCCAACCTGGGCGCATGTTATTTCTGCAGAACTACAAAAACGGCTTTACTTTTTGAGCGTGGTTACCTGTCTGGACAGTCTTGTCTGATTTTTTTTACCCGAATGACTCATCGAATTGCAACGAATTTTTATTTTTCTCCAATCACATGGATAAAATTTGAAACAAAAAAATAAACGCTTTTATTTTTATTGCAAAAAATATTGAGCAAAAGTGTTCGGATGGCTACTTTATTTCTTGCTTCTTTGTGTCTAGTGTTCTACACCTTTAGTACTAATTTCTTGATTCAACTCCCAAGGTTGATCAGAAAATCACATCTCCTGGTGAAAATGACATGGCAGCCATGGAACAGCCAAAACTTCCTACGCAGCCCCTGTAGTTACAGGAAGAAAGAAACATTAAAAAACCCAATGTTGAGGGTTCTTTGATTTGGCAGAGAACTTTCTCTTTCCATCAACTTCAACAAGACTTTAATGAACTTCCGAACTCGCAACATTAAAGAACCATCAACATGAACCACTAGTTTGCATATCTAGAACAGAAGGATAGAAAGAAACAATTTAATAAATCTGGATTTCTGCATCAATTAATGTTATTCATTAAAACTTGAACCGGCGCTATCCTTCTAAGGGTGTCAGTCAAAAATGGACAGGCCCTGCTACCTGGAATTCATTGTCATGTCTGCATTAATCATCGCCTGAAAATTGATGTGGAATCAATAACACCATAAATTTTTTGCCATTAACAATGAGGATTATTTTTCTCATCCATCTTTTTTTTCCCAATTTGGTTGTTGCTTTTTCAAACTTGGATAGCTTGTTGAGATATGCGATAATGACCAAGAGCCTTTGGTTTCACATTGCCAATGTTCCTCACTTCCATTTTCTAATAGCTGTCACTTTCTTTTCGTTTTTTTTTCTTGCATTTTCGTGTGCAACGTTGATGTGTTTGAAATTTTTTTATCTATAACTCACAATTAAATCTATGCAAGTGGGCAATTTCCCAATAGTGTACATCTGTATTCTACAACATGTTTTTTGGCATTGAGGTCTATCGAGACCCGCCCAAAGAACAAAACCATCAGGTAGAGTCTTGTCTTTCACATGCAACTGCTCCCCTAAGAACGGTCATGTCCAATCAATAGGGTAAACTATACAATGCCGTGGTCGGTGAATCTATCCGCAATAGTTTGCCGGAGACCATCCTATCCCTGTAGACTAACCAAGTCTATGGATGGCCGGTACGGCGGGGCTATGCCCATGTGACGTTGTCCCAGAAATATGTGATATGTTCAGCACTTAGCTAGGTATGGGAAGGGCTTGTAATTGTCGATGATAAGTTTAGGAAGGTAACAATAACGTTGACTCGAGGGCTCAGGTAATGGTGAGATGTCGTGCTAGGAAACTCGATATTTGAACATTGCCTCAAGGCATCCTCCACTTAGAAATAATTAAGGAAATTGACTTAAAATCAAAATATTTCCTTTCTTTTTCTTGATTTTGTCTTTCAACGAGCAATTTGAATTTGTATGTTAGATGAGAATTCTGTCTCTTAATTTTATTGGTGCCTGAAATGCTCTCTGTTCATTAAATTGCTGGCTCTTGTATGCTATATAATCCAAACTGGAACAGTCAAGTGGTGATAAAAATCAAGAAAAAAAAAATACTTGATTATAAACGGGGAAAAACAATCAAACAGATTTTGTGGAATGCATCGTTTCAAGGGATGATGTCTGTACGTGAATATGCATTTGCAGGTTTTATTAAGTGCTCGTTCTTCCAATAGGAGTTGTCAGGTTTTGCATCAATGTAGCAACTAACATAACTGCTCATTCTTTGGCCAGCACAATTTATTCCAATCTTAAGCAATATTTCCAACATGGTGGCCCACACATGATGTTTCTGATATTGTGTGTTGATCGTGGACCCAAATAATGTACGCAATTCCATAAAGCGCTCTAGCGATTATCAAATTATAATTTACTTTGAATTTCTAAGGGGAAAACAAAAAACCAAAATGTAAAGATTTATATCTATGTGTAAAAAAAGTAAAAAATTTAAAGAACCTAGCACTAAAAAAAACGGAGCATTTCCTCTCACATTAAAGTATTATATCTGTAAAAATCTAAGGTATTCGATCTGTAGATGAAATTCACACAAGTCATAATAAAATAATTTTATCATTATATTAAAACTTGCCTTTCAAAAAGAACCTGCATAACTCATAATTTTGTGAAAGCACTTGTCTTCGAATCTTTAACCATGGTAGAAATTGCCATCCAACTAAAAGGGAATTTATGAAATCCGAGAGATCTAGAGATCAGATCATAAACGCATGTGCCCGACCCGCTAGAAGATTTTGCAAGCGGCAGTACAACTTGTTCCAAGTAAACCCGAGAAACACGTGATGTCTTGTCGGCCGAGCAGACTTCTTTGAAATTAACTCATGACACTTGTGCATATAATTATAGCTTCCATTTATTCCAGCATTTTCATTTTGAGAAAAGGTTTATAGAATACTTTTTTGACATGTGATTTAGGCATATTATAATGAGAATTGTATTTTTTATAATAAAAATTTATTTTTTATTTTTTTATTATAAAAAATATATATGTTATTACAAAAATATATATATATATAATTACAATATGATCGAATTATATGATAAATTTGTATATTCATGTAATAGTACCCTTTCATTTTATCCACTCCTTATGTGTGCATGTGTGAACCAACTTGTGACATCTTATATTTTTTTGGCTCAAAATCTCTCTGATTTATAAAGCACATTAAAGATTTTACACAAGAGAAATTGGTCTGTCTCTGAATTTTCTCTTTTTTTGTTTTTGTTTCTGTTTTCTTTTTTTTTTTTTGGCAATTGCTCAGAAGATCGGAGCATTAATTCTTGTATGGAAGGTATATGAAAATGGCGGATTATCCGTCATGCGTGACATCATGTGCACCAGCACATGATTCAAGTTCCATATGCAGTTGTCATATAACTGAAATAGCAATAAAATCAGAAAAGAGATTAATTAGATTCAAGGTCTACGTTCATGTCAAGAAGATATTTTTGGTTTATAGACTAATGTTTTTGAGTCGGAAAAAAAAGACCAAAAATTATTGAGTGAAGGTGATATTAAAAATAGAGCTTCACTGTATAACTTATTTTAAATAATTATATAGTTTATTAAACGATATCTAACAATTAATTTATTTTTTTTTAATTTTTAATTATCTAAAAAATTGATATCATTTTATTATTATTTATATGTAACTACCCAGTATTTCCCTTAAAAGATAATCACGGAATTGCAGTAAGCCGTGCGTTTTTATTGTGTTATTATGCTTCCCAAAGACCAAAATCCAAAGTTGGGAGGTTTACGTACCGTGACACCACACTATGCTTTTTGCATTTTTTTTTTTAATTTTTTGTTCTATCCTTGTAGTTAAGCAATATTTTTTTTGAATCCATTGGTAAACTACAAATAATTAAGAATATGCAGTCCAATTAATCTACAATAGATGTATACTAGGAATTAGGAAAGAATGTTAACATCATTATGTTTGTATCGACACTTGACAGTTCAAATCCTGTCTGCCTAACATCATCAGTTTTTTATATTTAGCTTTCAGCGGCAAAACAACCGAAGCCAGCGAGCAGTGGACATGCTCTTCCCTGAACTTGGCATTAAAATAATGGAAACTAGATATAAACAAGTACTTTTTATTGTCTTTTACAGCTTACAAAAGGCAGAAACTTAGCATAATTTGGAGTAATATATGCTTCAGACAGCGGTTCGTAACATTAGAAAACATGTTCCATTTACTTCTGGATTCTGGCGGTGATGGATAGCTGCATCGAATTTCCAATGTCTCAGCATATAGTTATTTAATTGTATTATTTTCTTGGTAATTGCTATTTGTTTCTTTTAATATAAGCTAATTAATTAAAATAGTGGCACACGCAGTACAAAAAGATAGAGTTTAAACTCTAATTCATATCGTGATAATTTATATGAAATATTTGTAAATAAGACTAAATTTTCTTCTTCTAAATATTTCTTGCAAAGATACTCTATTTTATTTTACAAGTAGACTCGCTTGGATTACAAACTAAAAAACCAAAATAACTCCTCATTTTCTTATAGAACTTACACTTCTTTCTAAATTTTGAAATGAAATGTTCAAAATTGATATGTAGATTCCTAATTATTAGAATGTCTTCCTAAGTATATATTATGTATGGTAAAGTCTATCATATTATTTTGCGGTAAATAACTAAAATATGCTCCCACTGACTGCATGGGAGATTGGTTAAGCCATACACAATTGATTATTATTATTATAATTATTGGAATGCATGAGAATTAAATTTTATTGCACAATAAACTTAGTCCATAATAAAAACAGAATGAAAGGAAAAAAATCATATGGTAAACTTTAATTTAATTTGAAATTATTGTTGTTGTTGTGTGAACTTTCAGAATCCATGTAAGGACAGCCGGTGAACGCAATAAATAAGCGTCGCTCACATTACATATCTTGGGTCCTTGGGAGTTGGGAGACATACAACGCCGGCCGGCCAGCGGTGTTTTCTTGCTGGGTAAAGCATTGGCAAGCCTCGTGAACCGGAGGTGCACGTAGCGGGTATACTTGCCACATCATCTTTTAGGGGGGGCCCAGATGTTAACATCCACGTGGACCGGCCACCCCAGTGGGGCGTAGGTGGGTTTTAAGCGGCTAACGAGAAATCTACCACATCATCAACCAATGGGCGATTTACTCATACTGTCTGTGACTTTCAGCGTTGCCCGTCACCGTCAAATTTACTTCTCGTGATTCCGTTCCGACACGTGGGGCCCCGGAGTTGTTTGCTCTTAAAGATAAAACGTGGCGATTTCTAATTTCTCCTTTTTTTTATTTTATTTTTTTATAGCAATAATTCGTTCTTCTTGTTTAACACACTTTATTCTTTTTATTTTTCCTTCTACATTTTTTCTTCTAACTAAAAACATAATTGCTTAAATATCGGGAAAATTGGATTGTATAAATACATCATTGATATTATGATATACAATGAGTCTTAAAATTGTGTTTAATATTTTGTTCCATTTTTTCCCCAGAATATCATTTATACAAGTAACCTAGTCTCACTCATATGGGTTTATTTGTATTGATAAAGATTAGAGAGGGCAATTAATTACTTAAAGAGTAAAATTAAAAAGGATCAAAAAAGAGTAAATTTTAAAATGGAATGAATTGATGGAAGGGAATCATTTCAAATCACCCAGAGAGATGCATTAAAGATGAATTTGACGTTATCACAATACAAATTGTCATACCAACAAGCGCTGGTGTGAATGGTAGGGGTTCGTCACTGCTTAATTAGAAGTTTTGAATTCGAGTTCCTGAAAATGCAGTCGCATTAAATATTTATTGAGAGATTTTTACCACCCTTTGAGGTCCTGTCCGGGTTGGTCCAGATTAGTTAACGTATTGAGCTGGACATTAGAGGGCTTTAAACAAAAAAAATATAAAAATAAAAATTGTCATTCCCATGCTACGTTAGCTTAGTGTCGAGAAGAAAGTTCGCACACACAACACATCATTTTGTAATTGTTTCAACATTCAATCTGTTTGATCTCTATCTCACTCTAGCCTTATGACAGAAAAGGTAAAAATAAGCTTCCGATTTCTTAAAAGCTAAAAGGGTTCAAAAGATAAACGGTAAAGATTATATCTTATAATGGCTTCTTCTACCCATTTTTTTTTTTTAATGTAAGAAGTGATACTGAAAAATACAAAATTTATTAAATGGTATTGATTAGCTTATCAATTTTTTTTTTTTTTACTTCAATACATCTTAGTTTCGTTGAATGTCAATCGCTAGCTCACTAGGCATTCCAGTTAAGGTACTTTGATTGGTTAATTCATTCAAAACAGAAAATTCCTCGTGATCACATTCATATGTCATCTCATTAATCATCCGTGAGGAAGAAAGTGTAATGCATCGGCTAACCAAAGAGAGGTTGTGGTGGGTACTAGTGGAAGCTATGCAAATCAAATCAAAAAGCGACAGGTGAAAAATCAGTAGTCCCATCCGAAAAATGATGTCAAATCTATTTTTGCATGAAGCAATTGGAGACAGAAGTACATTGCCAAATAGTTTTTCCCTTTAATTAAATGATAGCATGCTATTGAGAACAGGTTATGTTCAATCAGACAGATTCTTCAGGATTACAAATCTTCTCATGTTAGCACCAAAGGGAATGATTTTTCCCTCTGTTTTTCCTTTGTCACTAGGAACTTAGGAAGTGTATAGATTTGTTATCTGGGTCTCTTCAATTGACTTTAGTAACTCTACCTTTCCTCTCTAAGGTGGGATTTGATCTTGGAGTTTAAAAACACTATCAGAAGAAAACGGGAAACAAAAGGACTCCACTTTTTGATGCATAGGGAAGAGTCATTGAAGAAGAATCTACTACCTTTCCATTATTGTGCAATGGGTAGCCCTAATGAATCAATGATTAGTCATTTCCTAAAAACACAAGAAAGTGAAAGAAAATCCCGCATGTTGGATAACTTGTTTGTAGGCCCCATGTATAGACAATGTTATATATTTAATCAGCTACTCCCAGCTGGTACCATATAATCTATTCCTCCAAGCTAATTAATAGTCATTCAAATCTGAACAACAAGAGAAGCCAAAAAACAAACGTAAATCCTTACATATTCAGTACCTAACCAGCCGACCTCAGGAGCCCCATCTTAATCTTTTCTGAAATCTATCTCCTTTCCTAATGAGGCCTTCTTTTGCATTCTTTCTTCTGCTTTTCTGCCTTATCCTTCACGATGCTCAAGGTATGCCAAGAATATCTAGTATTTATTCAACATGATCTTTGATATGGTAAATATTGATAGCTACATTCAAATATATATTGTTCTCTCTCTCTTCAGGGATTCGCTTGGAAAAGGGTTTATTGCAAGCTGATCAGCATCAAAATGTCAATGTGGGTATTCTTCTTCTTCTTCTTCTTCTTCTTCCTCCTCGTTTTGTTCCTGTTCGCCTCTATTCTGCAATTTTACTGGGAAAATTGATTTGTTATTAATGTGCAGGAGGGGAAGGGTCCTTTGACAGAAACAAGGAATATTGGTGGCATTAACGGAGAAGTTATTCTCTGCAAAGAAGGCCACTGTACAGGTACCTTGAAGAAAAGAGTTTCTGGAGCATCCAAGAAATCATCAGAATACAATCACCCATGGCTTTATGAGGATTATTATGGACCTAGGAACCACAGACCTAGGCACCATTAGTTTCTCAACATTTCTTCTTCTGTAGGCAACTAATGGTTTGCTTTATGATCAATTCTGACTTATTAGCTAAAAAGCTAGCTTTTGGGTTTTTAGAAGGGTTTAACTCCTTACCATGTACTCCTCTAGTGCCATTTTATCAAAAAGAATGTATATTCTTTGTGAATGTTTCCATATATATATATATATATATATATATATATATATATAGAAACTTCACAGGCGGCCAACATCAGTCTTATGATGAACTAAGAAGTTGTACTATGCATTGCTGCAGGAATGAATAGGAAACTTGCTACTGTGACCACCGCCATTTCTACTGCCACCTCCAAGGTTGGTCATTAATTAATATTAATTATTCATCACCTTGTGCATGGTTGCCTAAACTAAATTTCCATTGTGCGATTGATATATCTTTAAAGTAGTGATATATCACACCAAAGCTTACTTATGAACTTTTCATAAATTGATATTATTATTTATATGACAATAAATTTTTTAGTAATTTTTTGTTTTATTTTTTAAAACTAAACTTTACGTAGACTTAATTTTGTGAAGAAACTTTGTAAACTTTATCATTATTCATATCTTTTAAGAACTCCACTTAATATATATTTGTTCTATTCAATACAGACCGAAAAGAATGGTGAAAGTAGGGCTAATCCCAAGTCTAAAGGCGGACTAAAAAACGGAGGAACGGGTGGCAAACATGAGGAAGTCACAATTAATCATTCGCCAACTTCTGGGCATCAGGAAATCAACCATGATCGTTATGTGGACATCATGGACTATACCCCAGCAAAGAGAAAATCTCCAATCCACAACTAGATTAGTCACGGATAGGAAAGAATTTGGGAGAAGAAGAAAAAACAACTAGAGGGAAGGACCCTAAGCGGACCTACTTGTCAATGTGTAGGGATTCAAAGCCTAACAAAGATCTCTGTGGGGAAAGGAATCGTAGCCTTTATCCTTGAAGTTACCCACATTAGTCACTATTTTTCGACAAAAAAAACTTTTAGGGTAATGATAATAAAGTGTATAGATTGTTCCATATAGAAGTTGTTGAACAGCATTACAGGAATGCTGCAGTTTTTCAGGGTTAGGTACTTTGTAAATGGTGTAATATTCTATTAAATTAAACTCATTATATATGACTTTGGCTGATTGAATTATGTGCACTTAATTTGTGGGAGCTCCGTACGTATCGGCCTTTTAGCCATATAATTTCCATGACAAGCAAAGAAGTAAGTCAATTCAATTCATGTAAACCTACGATAGACATTTTTACAGTTGGTGTACATTTTTTAAAAGAACATAGGAAGATTGACATTAATATGCTATAAGCATGGACAGTGAAATTTTCAGCATTATTAGGAGGAAATTTGGCATCCGAATTCAGAAACTAAGGTGGTCTAGCGTGTAGGCTTTTTCCTTTTTTTTTTTTGTTAAGAATTCTTTGATGGCACCACCAACACCAAATGGTGCACGCATTTTACACGCTATAATATAAACCATTAGATGTTAAATTAAAAAAAAAAATTAAATAAATTATTATATACAGTTAAATAAATTATATATTTTCTACACTCTTCTTTTTTAATATCCATGTAATCATTTTTTTTTTCCCTAATGTGTAAGCTGACTAAGACTAGATGGAGTAGAAAATACAGTTTTTTTGTTTTTTTCTTTGATCCTGAGGAAGGCTAGAAACTACAGTTATAATATTAAATAAAGTAGGTAAATTGCTGCTTCACAATGCGACGGATTTAAGACCCTTTTAGCGTGCGTCCATTCTTAGGCAAATGGTCCACAAGGAAATGCGGGCTGGGTCCACCATGTTTCCCTTATTGAATGCAGAGTACAACATGTCATTCTTACATGTGGGTTCCATTGTCGTTTGTTGGGTTATGTAAGGTGTGGCCCAAGAGAGCCGAGATTCCGGTGAACCAATTAAATATGAACTACCCAATTATTTTTTCCAGTCAAAAAAATAATTATTTTTTTAGTTAAGAGATCGATAAGATAATTGACTATAGGTCTTTTTTTTGTTTTTTGAGATTCATTAAATGGTCAGCTATATAAATATTTCTTTATATTTTTATAAAATTTGTACCCATTTAATAATTAGAGAAAGTTATGAAAATTTAAATTTATAACCATTAGTGTGTTCCATAAAACATTATTAGTTATAATATACTGAACACTAAATTTAAATTGTATGATGAGATTTTAAATTCAAACTTCATACATTTATTTTTTTTTATGGTTAAATCCCCTCTATTATTTCAACTGATAAAATAAGCGAACTACGCAATTTGAGAATATGGTCTCCATTGAGCCTTGAATAAGCTTTAGATTAGTTAACATCAACTTCAATCTAGAGGCATCCATTTTTGGCCGGCTCCATGGGTCGACTTGACCCGGTTGAAAAAATGCGATCCAACTCAACTCAAAAATGATCTAAATCCAAAATTATTAAAAATTTTAGGATCAAATTCAACTCAAAACGAATGATCCGAATTGTTTCTTTTTCTTAAGAGAACAAAAAAATAAAACAAAAAATTATAACTTTTGAGTCATACATTTTATGTTACAAAAAATATATATTTTACTATTTTCACTATAAATTTTAACCATAAATTCTTTTCAAAATATTTTGAAATTTTTATGAATTTTTAAATTTTATTTTGAGTTTTCAGATTTTTGTTGAAAAAATTTTTTGAATTATTTTTTGATTCTATAATTATTTTTTGATTTTTAAGACTTTTTTATAAAATTTTCTAAAAATTTTAATTTTCAAAATTTTTTATGAAAATATCATGTTATCAAAAATAATGATGTGACTAATCCACAAGTCGACCCGAAATTGAGGCAAACCAATTCGAAATTACTCCGAAGATAACTTAATTCGAAAATAATTCAACCTAAAATAACCTGAATCTGAAATAATTCAATTTAAACTCAACCCAATAATCCCTTTTGATACATTTACTATAATCTAATATATAAACTGCAAGCAAAACTAGCACAGCTTTTGCCTCTTGTTAATTACAAATAACCAAGATTTATACATTTTTTAAAACTTAATCTATGAGCTTCTCCATAAATCCAACTCCAGAGATGTTATCTGATATAAGTTTATTACGGACAGTCACTTTTTATTTTTTCTTTTACAGATGTCAATTACAAATCAATACATCAATACTTTTTAATAATATTTCTGTAATATTTTTGACATTCAACTTTTTGATAACCAATCAACATCTGCCACGTAAACAGTAACTGTAAAAGAGAAGGTAAAAGTATCTGTTACTAGCATTTTCTCTATAAGAATTTTATAGCAACCAAAAGAATTTTATTATAACTGTGTTTGTTGGTTCTGTGACTATAAGGCTTTGTTTCATCACTTCTGCGGACCTGTGGTCAGAAATTTTTAACTTTTAACTTGTGATTTATGACCTGCTCAATGCCCCAGGCGCCCACTCAACGGCTATTTATTTGAATTTTTTTACATGCACGCCAAATTGCCGTTAAAAAAACATAATACGATTAGCTACGAGTTTACATTACTCAAATATAATTATTTATTATTTGTATCAAATATAATGATTTATTATTTATATAAAAAAATGTAATAATTGTAATTAATTGTATATTTTATATGTATGCATTCATCAACGTAACTTTTTTCTATTCGGAAAAATTTTCTCAACGGATCATCCGCCTAAGAACACAAAGAAACCAGTGGACTCAACAGTCCTCCCCTATCATTTGAATTCAAAAAGAAAAAAAAAAAAAAAAAACCCTCAACCTCTCGCTCCTTGTAACCGACAAGAACGCACGAAATCAAGAATTGATTGAAGTGTGATAGCGGCGATTATGGGTGCAGCAAATCAGCATCGTGGGTGCAGCATATCACTCGAGGCATGCATCAGCGAAAGGATGAAACCCATTTTTGGTTTAATAAAGTGGCTTCGAATTTAGCGTGGAATCGTGATTGAATAAAGCGGAAATGTACTTGCTTTTGCTTGGATTTGGGATTTTTTTTTTTGGCGTTTAAAATTGGGTTTCCCTGTAAATTTTGCAGCACATCAGCACTTCTGGACGAAATTGTGGGCTGGCTGGTGACAGGCACTCCCCTTTGGCTTTGGTTCTCTTTGTCTTTTTCCATGAACTAAGACAATTGCCAAATTTCAGTTTCTACGATATGTTAATTTAATTGTCCATCAAATTATTCGAACGTCTTTAGTATTTCGATACATAATCTTAATCAATAATGGTGACCACATATGTGAAACACGCGGCTTTCTCTCACTCAATGATCAAACTGAATATGATCATATGGTTCATTGTGAATAATTCGTTCTCCGCCGATGATCTCATTTGTACGATGATGTGGCGCAAAAAGATGCCACGACTTCTAATCCAAACCTTAACAAACCCCATCTTTCTCGGTCAACGAAGCCGTAACTAAAGTACATCCATTCTTGTAACACTGTCTATTTCTCAATTTGAGCAAATTGTTTTCAGGTTTTGATTCTGTAATAACCAGAAAAAAAAAAAAAAGTTTACTTTGTTTGTACTATGTTTTCCTGGGCATCCCGGAGCAGAACCACACAGTTGAAACGTAGACTAGTGCTTGCCAACCAACGGTCCCAACTCCATTCCTGGTTCAACCAATCACAATGGTCCACCTCATTGTCGTCAGCATCTTCTTCTTCGAGATCATCCTCTGGTGGGTCCGGCTATGATGACCCCAAGAGGTTGAAATTTTTTTTGAGATCAGTCACTTCAGTGGTTGTGATTGTTGGCTCCAGCGTGTGCTTCAGCCACTGGTGCTTTTGTTCTTCGGTTGATAGGAACTCGTTGGTGGCCTTTTCTGAAAGCACAAAAGATGTCGCGCGGGCACCAGATGATGACCATTTGCAAACCGAAAACAAGCGAAAATTCCTCTTTGGGGGTAGCTATTTGAATTTTTTTTTGCTAGTTCCTTTTATTTTTTTGGTCTAGTTGAACTGAAAACAAAAGAATTTAATTAATAATAAAATATGAGTTTCGAATCTCAAATCATACTCCAAGTTAATCCTATTCTGATTATTATTTTGCTGCTTGTTTATTAAAAATCCAGGTATTGATAAATTCTGTTCATTGTTTCAGATTCATTTAGGAGAAGAGTTTTTTTCAAATACGAAAAGCGCATAAGGCTCCAAAGTTCCCCAGAAAAGGTACCAACCTGTTCCGAAAATTGATATATATAATACAGAAAATGTTTATAGATAGAGGATAGTCTCTACGTTGGCTTCACACGCACATAATTTATGTAATTATAAGTATTTTTTATACAATCATGATGATAAAAAGTAATATAAAAATTATTACTATTTTTTTAATTTCATATTTTTTAATTATAATTATATAAAAAATATTCATAATTATATAAATTAGACACGTATAAATATAATGTGAAAATTCAGTCAATAAAACCATCTATAATATGCTATTGAATGCTTGAAAAGGCCTGCCTGGATTTGAATTACTGTCAATATGACTACTAAAGGACAAGAAAATATAACTGACTACCTAGAGTAGGGAGGAGGTCAGGGGTTTGACCCTCGCAAACTCCCAATTCTTCCCCTCCTACTTGTACTGTAAACTATGACTCTCCTCTACTTGTAATACGTCAAGTTCATTTGTTTCTTTTCAGGTATTTGAGTACTTCGCATCTTTAAGAACACCTGCTGGAGAAGTTCTCATGACACCGCCAGACTTGATGCGAGCGATTGTTCCCGTGTTCCCTCCATCTGAATCAGATCGCGTTAGAGAGGGATTTCTCAGAGGAGAGCGGGTCCCAGGCAAGTTACATTGCGATCCCTCGCAATTTTTCATGCTTTTTGATACCAATGGTGATGGCCTCATATCATTTCCAGAGTAAGAGACAGCTTTTAAGTCTTCTGCTATTGGAATTTTCTGTACTCAATTCTACATTTCACTCTCTGATTCATTGATTTCGTTCGTGCGTATCAGGTACATCTTTTTTGTAACCCTTCTCAGCATTCCTGAATCAAGCTTCTCTGTGGCATTTAAAATGTTTGACCTTGACAATAACGGGTGGGTTGCTCGTGCTTTGCGTAACCAAAAGTTTAACTCCTGACTTATTATGTCCACAGGAAAAAGTATTTGTGAATTTTTTGTTACAACTATTAATCGTTTGATTGTACAGATCAATCAGTCGATTGCTATGCGTATATTATACGTATACTTTTTCCTGTGTACATGTACATTTTTCATATTATTTGCTTTATATCTGGATGGTTAACTGATTTTGTGCCTGTTAACAGCGAGATTGACAGGGAGGAGTTTAAGAAAGTAATGAGTCTAATGCGAGCTCAAAACAGGCAAGGAGCATCCCACAGAGATGGACGTCGGGCTACATTCAAGGTGGTAGAGCCTGTGGAGAATGGTGGCTTGTTAGAATTCTTCTTTGGTAAAGACGGCAAGACCAGTCTAAAACACGGGAGATTTGTCCAATTTTTAAGGGATTTGCACAGTGAAGTATGTGTCACTATCCAAAACGTTCTAGGATTTGTCTGTACATTTATGGGTTTTCTTTGTCTTTTTTTTCTTTTTTTTTTTAGTTCCCCTAGGATCACTACTTCTGGTTATATTTCCCTGCATCTGCAAATTCTGATTCTGTTGAATTTAACAGATTTTACGGTTGGAATTTGCTCATTATGACTACAAATCGCGTGGCAACATATCAGCTACAGATTTTGCCTTATCTTTAGTTGCATCTGCAGATATAAACCATATAAGCAAGTTGCTAGATCGGGTTGATGAATTAAAAGATGAACAGCATCTCAGAGACATAAGGATTACATTTGAGGAGTTCAAGAATTTCGCAGAACTGCGAAAACAGTTGCACACATTGTCTCTGGCCATCTTCAGCTACGGAAAAGCAAATGGAGTACTGACCAAAACTGACTTCCAGAGAGCTGCATCCCAAGTAAATGTTCCAACAAGCAATTCAAGTAATTTGCATTGGTATTGTATATCATGCTGATGTACTTGTTCATATATTTCTAGGTATGTGGCGTCTCCATCACTGATAACTTGGTTGACATAATATTTCACGTATTCGACGATGATCGTGACGGGAATTTAAGCTCAGACGAGTTTATAAGAGTTCTTCAAAGAAGGGAAGAAGAGAGTTCCCTTCCAAGACAGGCCGGTATAAAGGGAATGATATCTTGCTGTGCAAACTGTGCAAGAAGCCGCTCTTCTTCTAAGCTTCTGCTTTAAACGATAGGACTTTGTTACTTAAACCATAGTTGGATCAGGCTAGTCATCTTTGCACATATGTATTAGTTGGGACTTTGTTATTGCTCAAACTTAAAAAATCCATCTGCAGAGCGAAATTGAAAGTGAAAAAAACTAAACAAAACCAATCATGGCGTTCCCCAGTGAGATGGGAGGTCCTGTAATGACTTGGACAGTGGCGTGTACAGGCCATTTGTGTTCATGTGTATGAAAATTGCACCCTTCTCAATTCACCAAAAGTTCAATTTCTTGGAACACAGAACAAATACCGAAGTATTTATGGAAGATTTTTTTTTTCTCTCAATCTTTGAAAAAGAAAAGAAACGAACATGAGATGAGTGCTTCACTCGAAAATATGAATTCCTTTCAACAGGCCTATTTGCACTGCCTTTCCTCCATGGATGTGGATTCAATTATTAAATCATCTCTTGTCAAATGCTATTCTCCGATGAGTACCAAACTTACAATTATAATTATCAGTAACGATATGGAACAATTTATGCCGTCGAAACAGAGAAAGTAAGAAAACTAAATGTAATTACCCATTTATTTGAGTTGAAGCAATTTCTAAATTACCCATTTTTGAAAGATATTTGCTAATTAGTTGTAACAGAGTTGAATTTAATGTTATTGTTCTTGTTGTCATGGCCACCGATAATTTTCTGAACACTTGATTTTTATAATTCGGGAATTAGTTATAAATATAATTTTCTCTATCCGATGCCATTATTTTACAATACATTTTTTTTTATCAAGAAAAAAAAAATATTATGGGTGTATCAATCATTAAATTTGTAAACGAATGTTAGAATAATCTCTATTTTTTTTTGTGTCTCCTTTAACAAACTCAAAAGTACCGATCAATTACTCAAATATTAATGGAGTTGAGCGTAACTCTATCATTTAAAATCATGGTGATTACTAAGTTGGACTTCCGCGTTATACTTCAACACTTTCTCTGTAGAATGTAGACACCTAGCACTTATCAGGAGAGAATGCAAACGCAGGAGCTCGAACTCAGATTGCCAATGTGGAAACAATATTATTTTACAATACATATTTATTCACTCAATTTAGAGACTAAAAGGTTTTTTTAAGAGTATCCAAACTAATTTTGGTGTTTATTTCACGCATATTAGAACTAGTATAATAATATAATTAAATAAATGACAACGAAGTCTCCTTGGTTTTGTAAATAGACTAAGGATAAATATTATAAATATTTTTCATAAAATTTCACAAAAATTTTTAAAATTTTAAATTATATTTATTTTATCTGAAATTTAATTTTAAAAAATAAAAATAAATTATAAAAAAAAATTTACCATATCAACTAAAAAAATTAACTCATAAAAAAATCAATGTACTATATATCACTGTTCTTGTAAATATAATTATTTAATTAATGCCAAATACTGAATTTTTCCTCCCAATCGTTACCAGGACCGCCAAAACTTTTCCCCTCTTCTGTTTGAACGGGAATATCCCATCAAATATCTGTAATAATCATTATTGGCAAAGATATTTTCATTAACAAAATAAGATATTATCTATTATTTTATTAAAAAAATACCTGTTTACATTACAATAGCCTTTTTTCTCCTAAATTATGAAAATGACGACGCTCCATCATTAAATGCTAATAAATAATTAAATATTTACTTGCAACGGTAAAATTTCAAACATTTCCACGCCAAGCCCCTCCAGTATTTAAAGGCGAATAGGGACTCAGTTAGACGCAGGACAGAAGAGAGTGAAAAGGAGAGCGAGAGTTGAAGAGGTTGTAATTAGGACGGCGATGGCCTTTTCTCCTCCCGGCACGCCGTCTGGTGGCGGCGCCGGTGGCGGAGACGACAGTGGTTCCTGACTACGCTATGGACGTGGTAATTCTCAATCTTGTATTTTAATCTGTTCTCTCTTTTCCTTTTTTTCTTTTCAAGAAACGAAAATCTGAGATTCTTGGAGGTAAAATCTTTTTTTCTTTTCAATTTTCTTGGTTGCGTACTTCTCTGATTGTAGGATTTCACACGATGTTGGCGTTTGGAAACCGTGAGGGTTCTAATTCTTCCCAAAGCACGAATGTGAAAAGAAATCGCAACTGTTTGGTGTTTATCTCTGCGAATTGTGATCTCAGGAAGCCTTGGTCATTCTTCAGAATCAGAAGTTCCATTTGGTTACCAAAGTCTTGTCTATTTCCTATTCTTAAAACAGGATAGAGTGATATAACTGGGATTTTTGGATATGATTTCGGAATCCTTTCTTTTTTCTGTGTTTATTCTTTAAGTTTGTTTTGTTCTCTTTCTAACTCATGATCTTATTAAACTTTTTCTTTGCACTAGATGGACGTGTGATTTTGATGATAAACGCTTCTTATAAATCCTCTGTTTTTTTTAGTTTTAGGGCATAATTTGTCTGTTGGTGTATCGTTTCTATTGGGTTTATTTGTATTGTTTCTAAATTTTATGACTCAAAGGAATTACATTACAGGAAGAAAGAAGAATAATATTTGGGTCCGGAAGGGAAACACGGGCTTCGAAAGGTTACTTCTTCCTTCTCGGTTATTGGTAATAACAATAATATCAGTGGGACAGTTGTGCTTGTACAGTAATTTTCATGTCTATTTTTGCAGAATGCTTGACAAGAACATGTGCTGCTGGTGAATCTCATATGAAAGGCTGTCTTCTGTTGGTCAAGAACGCGGAGAAGCAGGTCTAAGATCCCCAGATCTGTATTCTATCAAATCTTGTGCGGTCGCCAACTACGCTTATAATCTATGTCTTTTTGTTTTTCCTGCCACTTGTTCAAGTTGTTTTTATAATGATCATGAGCAATGGTTTTCTTTAATTTGCCCAAAAATTCTTTAAAGTGTTGCGGAGGACATGTAAACAATTTTTCTCTAATTTTTTCTAATGCTGTTTCTAAATGATTGGAAAAAAGGTGAGATGTTTGAGACACTATCACGCAAAAATTCTTTTACATGCACTGGAAGGTAATACAATAATTATATTCAGGAAAATTTTAACCAATGATTTGTCGCATGGATTTCGCAAGCATATTATGTCTAATATCTATGCGTTTAGGTTCTCATTGGTACAGAGGAGGGTGCTTAAACTTTTCCAAATGATGGCTGTAGAAGGACTTTGTTTGAGTTCTCCAAAATACAGATTAAACTATTTATTTCAAGGAAGTTCCTGATGGGGAAAGGATATAATCACAATAATAACAAATATCAACACAGCAACCGAACAGGTTCCGGTCCTGAATCTGTCCTCTTTCCCTACGGATTAATAAATAGACATGACACTAATTTTATCAGTACCAACAATCAACAACCAAGCGGCAATAATCAGTAGAAAAATAATAATATCGAGACACCAGAATTTTTACGTGCAAAACTCCCCAATATGGAGAGAAAAACTACGGGACGCTAGTTCAGCAAAACTTCCACTATGTAATGGGATTACAGTACAGCATTTGCAGTACACAACCAGAGTTCACCTATACGTACTAGAAATTTATCAAGACACACATTCTTGGTTCACCAATTTTCTACAATATCATCACACAGACGATATACTATCAGAAAACAAGAACTATCTCACCAAATGGTGGAACTACAGTAGAACCCGGAGGGACTAATGGAAGATCTGAACCGATGGATGTGTAGAGCACGTTCATAGGATGAACATACTGAAAAATGGGCTCGATCGGAGCAAAATCCACCATTGGATCTTCTGGAATGGCTCCTTTTCTTCTTCCTCTTCTTCTTCCCCGAAGCTCCTCCTTCTCTCTTCTGGTTTTTACTTTTTTTTGTTTTCTCTCTCTTCCTCTCACACTCACACACGACACCTCTCTCTCTTTCTTCTTATCTTCATTTTTCTTCTTATTTTATTCTTTCTTTCCTCTATTTTTCTTCATCTTCTCTCTCTTTTGTCTCCCACTCACTCTCTTTCTTTCATTATTTATTCTTCTTTATTTGGGGTTGACCCCACAATTCTCCCCCTCAAGTCCAAATAGGGAGTTGGGTCATACATGCCGTCTTCCTGCAGTAAGAAAACTTCTCGGTAGACAAAGTTTTAGTCATCATATCTGAACCATTTTCGTCAGTATGGATCTTTTCAAGGTTGAATTGCTTCGTCTCCAAGGCATCTCGAATCCAATGGTATCTCACATCAATATGTTTGGATCTCGAGTGAAATGCAGGGTTCTTAGAAAGGTGAATGACACTCTGACTGTCACAATAGAGAGTATACTCCTCCTGCTCAAAACCAAGTTCTTATAGGAACTTTTTCAACCATAGCAGCTCTTTGTTGGCTTCTGTTGCCGCTATGTACTCTACTTCAGTAGTGGACAATGCAAAACACTTTTGCAATTTGGATTGCCAAGACACAGCTCCCCCTGAAAAAGTCATTAAATATCCGGAAGTGGACTTCCTGGAATCAATGTCACCTGCCATATCTGCATTTGTATATCCATCCAATACAGGATCACTATCACCAAAACATAAACAGAATCTGGAGGTGCCTCTAAGATACCTGAGTATCCATTTAACAGCTGACCAATGCTCTTTTCCGGGGTTGGAAAGAAACCGACTAACAACGCCAACTGCATGAGCAATATCCGGCCTCGTGCACACCATGACATACATCAAACTACCCACGGCGGATGCATAAGGAATCCTCTTCATCTCTTCCTTTTCCTCAATACTCTTAGGACACTGTTTTACACTTAGTTTGAAGTGACCTGCGAGTGGAGTACTAACCGGTTTTGCCTTGCTTATGTTGAACTTTTCAAGGACCTTTTCGATATATCACTCCTGAGATAACCAAAGCTTCTCATTCTTCTTGTCCCGAATGATTCTCATACCAAGAATCTGTTTTGCCGGTCCCAAGTCTTTCATGGCAAAAGACTTGCTTAACTCTCCCTTCAAGCTAGCAATCTTCTTAGTGTCACGACCAAGAATCAACATATCATCCACATACAACAGGAGAATAATAAAATCAGTGTTGTAAAAACCAGCTCGGACAGGTCGGTCCGACCGGTTCAACCGGTGACCGGCCAAAAGTCCGGGCCGGTTTATAGCTACAGTTACCCCTTAACTTGGACCGGTGAAAACCGGTTGGAACCGGTCAAAACCGGTGAAAACCGGTCAAAAACTGGACCCGGTTCAACCGGTTCAAACCGGGTATAAAAGTTTTATAAATTATAATTTGATCCGAATGTTTATTTAAATTATAATTTGAGTTTTAAATTTAATTAAAATTTTCAATTTAGTCCTAAATTTATCAAAACTTTCAATTTAGTCCTAAATTTATCAAAATTTTCAATTTAATCCTTAAAAATTAAAAAAGTAATATTTAATAATCATGTATAAGTATTATTTTTTAAAATTATTTTTAAAAATATATATATTAATAAATACCGGTTCGACCGGTTGAACCTTGACCCACTAATATTTCCGGTTCGATGACCGGTCCGGTTCTGACAACCTTGAATAAATTCATCATCAATAAATCTTTTCACAAACACACAATGGTCAGAAGTAGTATTACTGTAGCCATGATCTTCCATGAAAGAATCAAACTTCTTGTACCATTGCCTGGGTGCCTGCTTGAGCCCATAGAGACTTTTCTTCAACCTACACACTAGCTGCGCTTTTCACTTAGCTAGAAAACCCTCAGGTTGTTCCATGTAGATCTCCTTTTCTAAGTCACCATGGAGAAAAGTAGTCTTCATGTCAAGCTGTTCAATCTCTAAACTTAGTTTGGCTGCTAAACCGATGACAACCCGGATCGAAGACATCTTGACCACTAGAGAGAAGATCTCATCAAAATCAACGCCTTTCTACTGCTCAAAGCCCTTCACAACCAATCTTGCCTTGTACCTTGGTTGCGAACTGCTTTCAACTGTCTTCAGCTTGAACACCCATTTATTTTTGAGTGCTCTCTTGCCTTTAGGCAGCTTTACCAAGTCAAAGTCAAATGTGTGATTCTCATGCAAGGAACTCATTTTTCTTACATGGCTTTTAACCACTCTCTTTTATGCTCACCAGAGATGGCTTCTTCATAACTATCAGGCTCTCCCCCATTTGTAAGCAACAAAAACTCAGTAGGAAAATACTTCACTGAAGGTACACGTGGCCTGGAAGATCTCCTCACTTCCTGCGGTGCCACTGCTAGTGCCTGTGGAATCTGATCTGGTTGCACATCTTCAACATCATGATCACCAAGTGTAGATGCATCGGGTGTAACATTATCTACCTCTTGAGCATCTACCTTATGTGCATCATGGGTGGTGGAATGTTGTTTCCCCTTAGCATTAATAATGTCTCTGATCTCTGACTGTGCATTCTGAGCCTTTTCAGGTTCCCCAGAGAACTCATCTTCAATGAATACCATATCTCTGCTTCTGACAACTTTCTTGTCCACTGGATCCCATAGCCTGTAGCCAAATTCTTCATGCCCATAACCCAGGAAGATACACTGCTTTGACTTCCCATCAAGCTTAGACCTCTCATCTTTCGGAATGTGAACAAATGTCTTGCAGCCAAACACTCTCAAATGATCATATGAAATATCTTTCCCCTACCACACCTTCTCGGGCACCTCCCCATCAAGAGGAACTGAAGGAGAAAGGTTGATTAAGTCGACTGCAGTTCTCATTGCCTCAGCCCAAAAGGATTTAGAAAGTTTAGCATGATAGAGCATGCATATGATCCTCTCAACTATAGTCTGGTTCATCCTTTCTGCTACCCCATTCTGCTGTGGAGTCTTGGGAACCGTCTTCTCAAGTTTGATGTCATGTTCTCTGCAATACTGCTCAAATGGACCTCGGTACTCACCACCATTATCTGCTCTGACAGTTTTCAACTTCTACTCTGTTTCTCTCTCAACACTAGCATGGAAGTGTCGGAATACATCAAGTACCTGATCCTTGGATTTTAGCGAAAAAATCCACACCTTCCTGGAATAGTCATCAATAAAAGTAACAAAATACAATGCACCACCAAGAGATCTATCACCCATAGAGCAAACATCAGTATGAACCAAATCAAGAACATGTGATCTCCTATGTGAAACAGATCGCTGAAATGCAACTCTATGTTGTTTGTCTGCTAAGCAATGAGCACAAGTTTTAAGGGTTGTACCAAATAAAGGAATGACTTTCCTTTTGGTGAGAATATCTAGTCCCTTCTCGCTCAAGTGACCAGGCCATTGATGTCATAACTCAACTAAGGAGTCACCAATTGCATTCAATTCCCCCTTGCACAATTTGGCCTTTGTCCTGTATAAAGAGTCTTTCTTCCTTTTTGCAATCAGGAGATTACCTCGGCTCAACTTCCACTTGCCACTACGGAATTCACTAACATAGCCCTCATCATCAAGAACACCGGTGGATATCAAATTGAGTCGTACATCTGTAATATGCCTCAAATCAGTAAGGATCAACTTGCAGCCAGTGTTGGTTTTGCAAGCATATACTACCAATGCCAATAATTGGACACTCTGCCCCATTTCTCATCTTAACATGGCCATAACTATCACCATGATAAGATGTGAAGAACTCTCTCTGAGACGTGCAATGGTAGGTAGCCGCTGAATCAATCACCCAAGTGCAATCCTGGGATGTGAAATTAATGCAACACTCATCACTGACCACAATAGAAATATCCCCATCAGATATAGCTGCAACTGTATTTGCATCTTCTTTCTTCTTTTCACCTCGGTCTCTTGACTGATTTCTTTTAAATTTTCTGTACTCCTTTATGCCATGTCTGAGCTTTCCACAATAATAGCATCTCATTGACTTCCGAGACTTAGACTTGCCTCTTGACTTGTCACGGTTATCAGGATTGTTGGAGTTTCTTATTCGACTCCTTCCTTTTCTCTGATTATCTCGTCTCTCTACAACAAGTGCCTTGGAATGAGAAGTGAATCCCTGCTCTTTCCTTCTGGTCTCTTCATTGAACAAACTCTCTTTCACTGGAAGCATCAAGAGCTTGCCATTAGGAGCTGAATTGTTAAGTGCTACCACCAATATCTCCCAGGTATCAGGTAATGTACCTAGAAGAATGCAGGCTTGCAATTCATCATCCAGTGAGATCCCCATTTTTGTCAACTGATTCACCAGATCTTAGAAGTTGTTCAAGTGCTCAGCCATACTGTTACCATCTCGGTACCTCATATTCATAAGTCTTTTGACAAGAAAGACTTTATTCTGAACTGTCTTCCGTTCATACAAACTGGCCAATTTATCCCACAAGGCCTTTGCATTAGTCTCCTGAAACACATGGTGAAACACACTGTTATCAATCTATTTCCGAATCATACCGACAGTTTTTCTGTTCAGTCTCTCCCATTCTTTCTCGTCCTTGCCTGTTGGTTTGGCTTTATCTCCTTCTATAGGGTCATACAAATCCCTACAAAAGAGAATATCCTCCATCATTGGCTTCTATATCGAATAATTGGAGGCTGTCAATTTAAACATGCTGGTACTACCTTCTTCCATTTAATTAATCTCAAATACATAACCCAAAGCTCTGATACCACTGATGGGGAAATGATATAATCACAATAATAACAGATATCAACACAGCAACCAAACAGGCTCCGGTCTCGGATCTATCCTCTTTTCCTACGGATTAATAAATAGACAGGATACTAATTTCACCAGTACCAACAATCAGCAACCAAGCAGCAATAATCAGTAGAAAAATAATAATATCGAGACACCAGAATTTTTACGTGCAAAACTCCCCAATATGGAGAGAAAAACCACGGGATGCTAGTCTAGCAAAACTTCTACTATGTAATGGGGTCACAATACAGCCTTTCCAGTACACAACCAGAGTTCACCTATACGTACTAGAAATTCATCAAGAAACACATTCTTGGTTCACCAATTCTCTACAATATCATCACACAGACGATATACTACCAAAAAACGAGAACTATCTCACCAAATGGTGAAACTACAGTAGAACCCGGAGGGACTAATGGAAGATCTGAACCGATGGATGTGTAGAGCACGTTCCCAGGATGAACATACTGAAAAATGGGCTCGATCGGAGCAAAATCCACCGTTGGATCTTCTGGAATGGCTCCTTTTCTTCTTCATCTTCTTCTTCCCCAAAGCTCCTCCTTCTCTCTTCTAGTTTTTACTTTTTTGTTTTCTCTCTCTTCCTCTCACACTCACACACGACACCTCTCTCTCTTTCTTCTTATCTTCCTTTTTCTTCTTATTTTATTCTCTCTTTCCTCTCTTTTTCTTCATCTTCTCTCTCCTTTGTGTCCCACTCACTCTCTTTCTTTCATTATTTATTCTCCTTTATTTGGGGTTGACCCCACAGTTCCTTCTCCTGTACTACTAGAGTTTGAGGATTTCTGTTGTTTTCTTCATCTTTCTGCTACTTATTGCTTATGATCATTTAGGTTGCAGATGTGCATATAAAAGGTCTTGCAAGTCTTAAACAGGAGAAGAGGAAGAATGCTTGGAATCGAATTGAGCAATTCACAGTCATGCTTGGAATGGAATTGAGCAATTCACAGTCTAGAGTGACTATCCAAAACATTCAGACACTGAAGCTATGTGGGAATGGATGTTTTTTTGAAAGAACACTCACTGTGATGGACAATGGTATATACATATTACTTCAGTCAAGTTATTAATATTTACGTTTTCTATCCATTTGTCTTTTGCCATCATTAGTAATCTGGTTAGCATTTAGGGAATAAGTTAATTGTAGAAAATAATAAATTAACAATAGATAAACTACACCCTTTTGTCAACAATGCTGCATTCTATCTGTCTAGAATTTTCTTCCTGTTTGTCCATAATAGACATCCAGTGAAGATAGCGAAGACTTGAAATTGAGCATGTAGGACGAACCTCAACAAGATTTTACAATGGAGTTTGATTACTCCTGTGTGCCTAGATCTTTTAGTGTTCAATCAATCATTGATATATACTCCCCCGTTTTTTATTCACTATTCCATGACCAAGATGAATCCTCAGGGGTGCCTGTCGTTTTTGAGTTACCTCAAGATGGCTGCTGTGGGGTGTCTGCCGGTGCATGAGAACAGAAAAAGAGAAGGGACTGGGAAGAGGTTTCCTTTGGTCGTCCAGTTTGCCCTCAATTCAGTTAGGTTTCCTTTGGACGTCCACTTTGCATGTTCGTAACTTTCTTAACATCAGAACAGCGCGTAATTTAACAGAATTTTCACATAGATGTTGCTTTGATGCTTTCTACACTTAGTGCTCCAATATTTATTCTTGTCCTTGCACTTTCTCACACCAAATGACAACAAACTAACAGCAAAGTCTTCTCATTTTCAGAAATTTCTATATTGCCTTCATCGTTGTTGTTATATCCTGAGGAAAGACTGTTCGTGCTTTTTAATTTTTTGAAGAATATGTTAGATCTATTTTTGGTTTATTATCTCGTCTTTTTACATGTTTATTTTGTAATTTGGCAGAAGGGAACCCCATCAAAGAAATAGCTCGATGCTGAAGGTCATACAAGAACAAGTCCACGTTTTCTTCTCCTTTCCTTGGTAATTTTTCTTTTTCTCCCATCTCTTGTTTTTTATTTTATTTTATTTTATTTTTTCCCTCGGCTGTCTAATGCTAACATTTTATCTTTTATTACTTTCCTACCCCGAAACTTTTTCCATGTAGATATATGCAAGCATCAAAGCTCCCCACCTCTAAATTGTTAGACACGAGGATTACAGTTTATGCTTGTGGAGAATGAATTGAAATTTCAAATATAGCCATTATAATATGGTCATTTATATTTATTAATAAAAATATTTGCATAAACAGGTTACGAATTATTTTAGAAATATTTGTAATTTTATATGAGTAGACGTGCATAAGTAAAGTAGAAATATAACTACCAATTATTGTGGTCTAGTAGTAAGCGTTGACCGTTGTCAAACTAAAAGTTTTAGATTCAAAGGCTGTCAGAATGTTTAGTAGGGTTAAATATATTCTTATCTTTTATAACACTGAATCATATTATAATCATTTAAACAGTTCAGAAGTTATCTTGAAAATAAGAATAATATTTTCTGACAAAATTATGAGACACTACTTCTATCTTTTTACTTTCTGTCTAAAAATAAAAGTAGAAACATACATGTAAATATATGTAATGGTTAAGTAAACATACATGAAAAATAGTAAATACTGACAATGGTTAAGTCTATCCGGTCGCAAAGTTTCGTCGTTGACTTCAGAGGAGAGTGCTACTGCTAAACAAGGTTAGTCAAGCCAAAATATCAACCACAGGATAGAAAAAAAAAAAAACAAAAAAAAACAAAGTAACAACGCAGTATTTTGTAACCTGTTGATCCGGTTACTTTTTTCTTCCTTTTTAGTTTTTTCTTTTTACAAAATAGATAAATAGGAATAGTTTACTAAAATGCTGTCAAAGAAATCTATTTAAATTCTTTATTCGAAATAAATCAAAAAATTTACACTAAACTTGGGAAAAAAATAAATCTCATTGTGTCCAACAAGCTCGCTAGATCGTACGTAATTCTAACGGTGTGTTTGGATTTTGTTTTGAAGTGAGAAAGAAAGTTATGAGAAAAAAAATAATAAGAAATAATTGAGAGATGATAAGAAAAAAAGTTTATAAAAAAGTAAATTTATAATTTAAATATAGTGAAAAGAGTGAGAAAAAAAAAAGTGTGATATATATTAAATAATTAAATTACCCTTTAATTTTCCGTGTTAAAAAGAACAAAATCAAATATATTCATTTACACTTTTTTTGATAATTCTAAACTTCTGAAAAATAAACCGTTTGGCCCAGCTTGTAAGAAATTGTGGATCCAGTGCAATTGAAATCAATTTTCATGTATTCAAAACTAAATCCAAATACAAGATTGAACTAATTCTTTCTCTACCAATTTCATTCCTGGAAGTCCACCGATCCAAACACACTGTAAGACTCGGAATAAATTTAACTCCGCGCTGGCAAAACTGAAATTCTAGTATTTCCGCCCGCATTTCAGACCTTTGCCAACGGAACGCACGATGGTTGGCTACCTTTTTCTTGTTGGGTGAGCAGAAGTTGACCAAAATGAAAGGCATTTTATAAGCTTTTTAGGGTCGGAAAGCAGGGAGGCCTTTGAAATCGAAAAGAGGAAAAACAGAGGATGGCTAAGGCATCGACATCGGAGATTGTGGAGAAGCTGAATCTTCAGCCCCATCCAGAAGGTGGGTTTTATTCTGAAACCTTTAGAGATGAATCTGTCGTCCTCTCCAAGTCCCACCTTCCATCTCGCTGTAAGTTCTCCAGTTTCTTACCCTTTCTTGGCTTATAGGTCTTACACATGCTTTCACCATGCCTGAATCTCATGTAAAGTGAATTGTTTCAAGCTGTGGATCAGTTCTACTAATCTGGGTTTTGGGTTTTTTGTTTTTTGTTTTTTTTTGCTTTACAGTTTTTTTCTTGGATAATGTATATTATGAGATCCGATACTGTTTTAGGAATCTTTTGGGACTTGGAATTTAGTTTAGGCCTTTTGTTTGGTTACATGGAATTGTTCTGATTCTCGCACGAATGTACCGATGGAGTTGAAAGAAAAAATAATTTAATTGACTCGTAGAAAACAACTTTGAATTCGATGGAAGTTTGGTCATGTGGGATCCGAAAAATTCTACATATACTTGCAAGTAATTTACAATTTAGCCAAGCAGATCTGGGTTCTTCTGAAATTAGAAAAATTGGGATTTCTTATGTCGAAGATTTCAAGCATTTTTCGTTAAAAGTTGCGCAGTATTTCACAGACTTGCTTCTCTTATAGTATGATTTATGAATCATGTGATCGACTCTGTAGTATAGTGTTCCAGGACGCTGCTGAACCCTTTGTATGACTGAAACTTTGGAGCAAAATATGTGGTTTGACTTTGGAATTCTTTAGACTAATGATAATGGTTTCTTAATATTGCGTTTCACTAAGCTTTCTTTCTTTTCATCTTTTATGTTTCCCCACAGTTTACTGATTTTGATGTAGCTACTGCACAGATAAGGTTGATCACCCAGTCAGCACATCCATATATTTCTTGCTACCTTCTGGGAATGTATCACTCCTTCATCGCATCCCATGTGCAGAAACCTGGCATTTTTATTTGGGAGAACCTATAACGGTCTGGCTGATCCCTGTTGATCTTGATGCATAATTTTGAACTGGATAAAATTTGTAGTCATCAGCTTATTTGATATTTCATGGTCATTCATGGGCAGGCGTCCAACTTCAGTACCATCATTCATATGTTCAATCCATCCTGTGTGGATGCATTGTTCTTAGCCTTTGAATATCAATTATTGTTTTATTTTATTGATATCAGCTGCATAACATCTCATTAAAGTTCCAATGCGAGTTTAAGATTCCACTAGATGGTTGGTGATGAAGCCTTCCATTTCCCTCTTTTTTAACTTATTTATGCCTGTGTTTTGTTTACATGGATGATCATGCTTGTGTATTTATATGTGTTTAAGCGCATGAAGGGTGTGCCCGGCTATCATTATTTGGGCCTTTTTTATTTTTCAACTGGAAAAATTTGTGCGAAATCAACACTCTGGCAATTCTCTCAGATGTTGTGTTATGTAATTTTTCTAAACTTGCAATAGCCGCTTAGGCCCAATTATCAAATATCTGTAAAATATCAATGTTCAAGCACAAAGAAACTGGTAAGTTCCATCAGCATACCCATGATTTCAAAGATGAACTTGCAGCCTGAATTGATTAGGATTTAACTGATTCATATCTTTGACACTTCAGCTTATAGTTAAACATCATTGCTGTTCTTATTGCTTGAACTATTTCTCATGTGATGCTGTAATCCTCATGTGCCGCTTCATGTTTTAAGTTTTCAACAGATATGTTCCATTGTTATATAGAAGTAATTCAACTTATTTGCCCACGATTGAAAAGAAGGCATGAATTTGACAATCCATAAAAGCATAAACCTACCTAGGGACTCATTTGATGCATTAATGTTTGACATATTTACCTTAATTCTGATGGAACATGTGGTCTTTCAGGTATTAGAATTGAATGAGGCAGATGGACAGGTCAAACTCACCTGTGTTGGATCTGATTTAATTGGAGAGAATCAGCAACCACAGTACACCGTACCCCCGAACGTGTGGTTTTGCGCATTTCCAACCAAGGACTATACAATTTCGGCAGACGGTGCAGTTGTCAAAGAGGCACCAAGGGACAGTGAGAGCCACTACTCCCTTGTAGGTTGCACATGTGCACCCGCCTTTCAATTTGAGGACTTTGAGCTGGGAAAACGCTCTGAGCTCGTTTCACTCTTTCCCAAATTTGTGGATCTCCTCTCAATTCTGACACTACCAGATTAAAGATGAGCCACTCCTTGAGTCACTGTGGTGCACATCCTAAACAATAAGCCTACTTCTTGTTCATTTGGGATGTCCAGAATTGTGATCTTGATGCCTTCTTGAGCCATTGAGTAATGAAATATGCTATGAATATGTATCATGAACTATGAATGTGGGCATATAAAGTGACAAAATCTTTGCTTGGGAAAATAATTTATCAAAACAAAATCTTGAGTTTATAATAATGATATTTGATTGACTGCAGTTCCCTTTATGAGGCAAATAGGTTAATCTTGCAAGTAACTGTGGGGGATGCCTCCCTTAGATTATTTGGCAGCAGTGTTAGTTGACCGAACATTGATCAGAGTATAATCACGTGCTATATAGAAAGTGCACTCCTGGAATAACTAAGTCCGCAGGCATTGCTTTGTTGTTGAGTCTGACTCTCGCATCTACTTTTTTTTTTTTTTTTTTCTTTTTTGTTTATTAGAGGCCAATTAAATCATAAACTAATTCATTCATATAAGTCCTTCACCTTTTTCTAGTGTTAGTATTCAATATTTTTAAAATAAAATTTAAAATTTTAATCTTATGTAAAGCTCTTATAATGAAAATAAGGTTTTATATTACATCATTGGTATTTTCTTTTCATATTAGAGTCAATGTTTGTGTTGTGGAATATGTCATAATCATGTTTGTGTCGTGGAGTATGTCATAATCACCACCAAGGTGATAGTCTGAATGGTATTTAGGCGTGCGTTCCAAATAATCAATCTAGGTTTGAATCTTCGTGCTGCACAATTTCTCTCCTGATTAATGTGATGGGTCCTTGCTTGTAAATTGAGTTTGAAGAATATGGTGATAATTGATTGTAAGAATCTGATTTGATATGTTATAGTGAATTGTAGAAAAGTCATGCTCAAATCTATTAATATTCGGGTGGTGAGTTCTTTTTATAGTAAAAATTGAATGAAGACGCTAATGGATAACCGTTCACTTCGGGTCAAGAATTTGATAACTCATATACAGGCAAAGTGATCTTTTTTGTCAAAAAAAAAAAAAAAAAAAAAGAGTATGTCATAATCATAAAAAAAATTAAATATAAAATTTTTCCCCAATTTTATTTGGAAATGTTTTTTCTTGATTATGTGGCGACCATTCGTTCATCACACGATTTTTTTTTTTTTTTGACATTAAATGAGATTCGTTCATCACACGATTCGTTCATCACACGATTAAGAATAAAAGAGAGAGGCAGAGAAATAAATGAGATGACGTGTCGGCTCTTCAGCTGCCAGAGTGTGCGAACACGTGCCAAAGTTCGAAACCCCAAAACTCTCGCGCGCTTTGCTGACGTGTTCTCTTTTCTGCATGGTTACCTTCCCGTGAAAATTTCCAATATCCAGACGACTAAAGAAAGAGAAAAAGGAAAAAAAAAAGAAAAAAAGAAGAAAAAAAGAAAAAGGAAAATAGATTATATATCAGGCATCAAGAATTAAAGGTTTGAAAAAAAAAAAAAAAAGAATTGGGGCGCCATGTTTTGATTCCTGCTTCGACAACATAACAAGGTAAATTTTTTTTTTATTTTTTTGGGATGAAACGGTATGACTTTTGTTTTCGGATGAGCAGTGCTGCTCTTGGAGTGCAAGCTTTTTCTCTCTCTCTCTCTCTCTCTCTCTCTCTCTCTCTCTTTTTCTGTTTTTAGAATATTTCTTTTGATAAATTCTTTTTATGGAAGATTTTTAAAGATGGGTTTTGATGGATGTGGGAAACTAATAACAATTTCAGGCATTTATGTCGAAGTTGGATTTGCTTTACAGCGGTAAACTTCTAGTATTGTTTTTCATTTCTGGGAATTATGTAATTGTTTTTTGGGAAGAAGAAGAAGAAGAAGAAGAAGTCAGTACAGATTGCTTTCAATCTGCTTTGAACTGAAATGGACTAATTAGCCACTTGAAAATTTATGAACTGTTCAATATGTTAGACTGTTTGTTGTCATTTTGATCCCGTAATTAAGTTGTTTTTGCGTAGCAGAATGATATTGCGCTTGTGGGATTTTAGTTTTTTTTTTTTTTTTTTTTTGGGTTTTAATTTAGATCATGTTGAGAGTGGAATAAGGAAAATCCTGGAGAGAATGGAAATGGCAATGATGATGGCAACACCCAATGATGATGCCATGTATGGGTATGGTTATAGGAAATTGCACCCACCAGCTCTTATCATTGGCGGATGCTTTGCTCTTGTTGCAGTGTCCCTCTCTTTCTTTCTTATGTTCCAGCATCTCAGATCATACACCAATCCTGCGGTTCGTTTCTTGCCCTCGGAACATATCATACTTGCAGTTGCAGCTTCAAGATAGATAACATGCCGTTGCATTGTAATTGTTACACTATTTGATTGATGATCAATGCCATGTTGTATTTACTATGATAAGATGTGTTGCGTGTTTGACTTTGCTAAAATCTCTAGGAGCCTTATGATCATCACGCTGCTATAACATTTGTCACTCTTGTTAATTTGCACATGCAATAAGTGTGGCTTGTACGCTGCTTAATTCCAATGTGTTTCTCACATGGCAATCCCCATAACTATATCATTGGAGATATTACTTAATGTCTATTGTTTGAACCAGGAACAAAAATGGATAGTAGCAGTTATCTTCATGGTTCCTGTCTACGCTACTGAATCAGTAAGGATCTATATATCTTCTTCAATATGGATTGTCTTACACTTTCTGCATGCCTTAAATGGACAGTATTTGAATGGGATTAACATTAGTGGTTCCTTGGGAGGAAATGCTTGAGAGCATGCCTTTTAAGGTTAAATTCTTCAATGTTTTTTATTATCACTTTTGATTATCTGCATAGATGGATGTGTCTTAAAGGTTGATTTCCCCTTGCAGTTCATATCACTGTGGAATCCAAGGCTGTCTTTCGTGTGTGACATTTTAAGAAGTTGTTATGAAGCATTTGCCTTGTACTCATTTGGGAGGTATTTGGTTGCTTGTCTAGGTAAGTTGATACTCTCAGTTTCTTTCATTGTCCTGAGTGTATTGCTAATTCTATCTGCTTTGATGTAATGGGGCCACCATTTCCATCTTGGACGTATAACAATGGTGTACCAGTGCTAATCAAACATGTAAAATTGCTTGAATTTGAGAAAGAATTAATTACGTCGATTTAACATTTAACGATGCTTGAGCAACCATGGCTCTGGAGAAGCCTAACTTTCAATTATTTTGCATTTAGTTTTGGTCTTTGTATTAGTTGTATGAGCTCCAAAGAAATTACATAAAAGGGAAATTATGATAGGTGGAGAAAGAAGAGTCTTAGAAATTCTTGAAAATGAATCAAGGGAGGAGCTCAGCACGCAATTGCTAGAAGAAACAAATCAGAATCGAGGCACGCCACGGAGGTCTTTTGTTAACTTTTTCTTCCGGCCATTGGCTCTTGGGAGTGATTTGTTCATAATCGAAAGATTCGGTCTCGTCCAATATGTAAGCATTTGCTTTTGAATTTATATATTTTCATCAAAATGTTATTTGGGTTCTAATATTTTTCATTTTAGCCCAGATGATTCTGAAGACATTTTGTGCATTCTTGGCATTTATATTGGAGCTTTTTGGCATTTATGGCGATGGGGAATTCAAGTGGTACTATGGGTACGTACTTGATTGATACTGGTATGGTCCTAGTAGTTGTCTTATCTTGCCTTTGTGCTTGCAATTCTTTAAATCTTGGGACACTTCGTTGGAAGCCACAAGGTCTCACTGTTGTGCTCTTTTTCTAGGAGAAATATTCTGTCAAGTAAATGAACTAGTAAATTGGCGCGGCTGTTTGTGAGGAATAAAATCTTACTCTATATTTTGAAAGGATATCTTCTTCCTGTACAACCAATACTGTTCTAGCTGCAATAGTATGAGGATGTTTCCTGGCCCTTTTTTTTTTTTTGTTCACTAGCTAACTTGCTCTAATTCATTTGCAGATATCCATACATAGCAGTAGTGTTGAACTTCAGTCAAATGTGGGCATTATATTGTCTCATCCAGTTCTACAATGTAATGTATGAAAAACTTAAACCAATAAGGCCACTCGCAAAATTTGTCAGCTTCAAGGCCATTGTGTTTGCTACGTGGTGGCAAGGTGTGGGTATTGCACTACTGTGTGCTTTTGGTGTTCTTCCCAAGGAGGGAAAATTTCAAACAGGGTTGCAAAATTTTTTGATTTGTATTGAAGTAAGTTGCTGTAACTTTGTGAACAATATCATTTTTTTTAAAAAAAAAAATTCTTTTGATCTTTGGTCAACATTTGAAGGTTGGGCCTAATGGTAAGGTTATTTAAGTCACGTGATAAGTTCGGGTGACAGAAATAAGGTATGACTATTTACATCTGACCTTTCCTAGACCCATGTTGTGAAAGTCTCGTACGCTAGAATACCCTTTGATCAAAATCTCTGCCTGTGACTCAGCAAATTTTTAGGGTGTCTTCAGGCTGCAATTTTGATTACTTGTAAGTTTTGAGGGAATTTTGTAACTGTCAATTGCAGTAACAACCAAACGGTGCCCATGTCTAATGTTACAGAGATTTTGTGCCCCAACATTCATTTTTCCTTGACAGGCATTCATTATACTCTAGCTAATTTGTTCGATTCTACGGTGTGCAGATGGCTATTGCAGCCGTGGCTCATGTATCTGTATTTTCAGCAGAACCTTATCATTTCATTCCTTCTTCTGTATACGGAAAGGTAACCACTGAAACAACCAAAGGAGAGCTGAAGTTGGAGTTGGAGGAGGGTGGTAAGGAGAAACCAGCAATGCTTGAAAAGAAAGAAACTCATGTAGAGGCTCCAGGAACAAGTGTCACTGAGAGTGTACAGGACATTGTTCTTCGAGGCGGTCAATCTGTGAGTCTACCTAAGCGTCGTTATGTATTCTTCATTTGTTACGATCATCGCTTGTGGATCATATACTACCACAAAAATTTTTGGCAGGTTGTCAAGGATGTTGTATTGACCATAAATCAAGCAATTGGACCTGTTGAGAAGGGTGTGACGAAGATCCAAGAGACTCTTCACCATCGATCAGTGGGCTCAGCGGATGCAGAAGAGGTGGAGGTAAAAGTGGAAGAACACGTGGAATAAAATATTACTGGAAGTTAAAGGCGCGTATCACTCATACGGGGAAAAAAGAGAGTGAGAGACATGAAACGTATTGATGGAGGCTTGGCGGTAAAATGAAAAGTGAGGACTTGCTCTGATCACTGTTACTGATAGCTTTTCAGTGATAATTTGTTTGCTACTTTGCACCCCGCAAAGAATTTTAAGAGGCAAAATTAACTGGATAGCTTTTCAGTGGGATTGCTGAACTCTGCTCTTCCTATGAGCACCAGGAGACTTCAGATCGGAAGACAAATTAATTCTAGTAACTGGATAAAATGCTTGCCATTCAACAGGCTGTTATCAGCTGCTGATCTATTAGATTTTGCAGCAGCTATCTCTAAAGCATAGTTTATAGTTATATGGAATTCTAAACGATCAAATGGATCACATTTCAAAAGGGCTCTCCGTATCACGCGATTCACTTGTCAGCATCGGAATTGCATTTTCCAGTATCGTATTTCTGCAATGTAATCTCCACTGAATCTGGCGACTCAGGGGTTTAAGTTCATCAATATTTCCCAGTGAAGAGTATGTCTGCGAATTGCGAAGTATAGAGTTTGAGCAACGACACAATAACACCAGCTCAGGAAAGAATAAGATAATAGCTAACGTGCACTGTGCACATAAACATTAGACAATTTTCGCTCATATACACCTGTGGGACATGTACAATGACTGGAAAAAGAATTGGGACCAAGTTTTTAGCTTCCATCATCTCCACAGCACAATGTTGAACAGCACTCGAGGCAACCAAGGCAGACTAGTGCAGTGAAAAGCTGGGTTAATGCTATGGCACATTGGTCATTCATCCTGGAGCAACACTGGATGCAGCACATACAACAGCATTTCTCCCACATGCTGGCACAGCAATTTGAAGCTGCTTTAATGATGATTTCAGCCGCTTCTGGCAACTTTGGTTCTTCGATTCCTGGACGGGTGTTTGCAGCAGTTGCAGTCACATTGCCAAAGCCAACACAGAGGCTACGAAGCAGTGTTCTTCTCTGGCCTTGCGAGCCAACATTAAAGGAATCACTTTTCTGTGATAACTGTTCACAAAAAAAATGAACATTAGCCATAATTTGTAATTTTGCAACATATTTGTAGGTTCTACGTCAATAATTACCTTATGCCTTCCGCTAGAATTTGTCTCTTCCCTTTGTCTTTCTGTCTCGATCAATGCCATACGGGTGTACTCGGACACAACACCACTCCATATGCTTATCATGGTAACCTGCAACGAAAAGAACTTCCATTACCAGTTCTATTTGTCTACTACATGGAAACTTGGCTTCAGGATAAGTAGAAGCTGTCGTGCAGTAAATAATAGCCAAGAAGGGGAAAACAAACCCTCTAGGAAGGAGAAAACTTATGGAATCACTCTTAAATTCTATTCATGAATTGAGGCTCAGGATCATAAGATGAGAAAACTTATAGCCACAGAAACAAGGAGAATGCTAATTAATTCCACCACAGACCTTCTCTTCAAGTTGTTTATTTTCTGAGAACCAAGCCTGGGCTGTGAGCAGATCAATCTCTTCTTTTGCAAAAACCTGTTACATGAACAAAATTGTAAGTGCAAAACAATAAAGCATCCAGATGCCTAAAGCTTTTCCCAACAAGAATGTGACCTTAATGCAGGCTATCAAGTGAGATTACAGTGAACTCATCGAGTAAGGCTCATCATGACCAAAAAGGCATTTGCAGCTCCATGACTATATTATGTAAAACAAAAAATGACCATTCAAATAGATAGAACAGCATAAACAGAAAAGTGAGTTGCATGAATATAAAACAAATCAAATAGATAGAACAGCATAGAACAGAAAACAAATTGATATACACCAATAACAGCAACGAGACCCAGGAGTGAAAATTATAACCACCATCTGCATTATCATAACTCAGCAAAGTACCAGAGTGGTCAAAAGGCCTCTAGTGAACAAAAGGGGAGAGGATAAAAAACAATCAGGACATTGCCGTGCATGACATTGGCAGAACTAGTGGAGCCACAAAAATAGGCATGGGCTAGACATACCCAGACAATAAAGTTCTGAAACAAGTATCACATGCCTACAATCCAAAAAATATGAAGAAAACAATACACAGATTTCAATGTGAAAACCAATACAACTTGGCACCTTACCTTCTCAAGAGGTATGTCCTTTGCCTTTTGTATCTTTAAGTCTATTACAAAGTTACTAAGATCTCCTAGAACACCTTTTGCTTTGAGGAAGTCAGGGAAATCACCTTTATATCTCCCTGAAACAGTCAATGGACTTTCAGATGAGAGGTCTGGAATATGCATAGGGTACACCTATCAAAAATTGCAAAAGAATGAGAGAAAACATCAAATCCATACAACTCAGGTCAAAAGACAGACAGTTAAAGAAACAAAGGAATTATATCGGAGTGGGATCAGCACCATAGTTGACAGAAAATAGATGACTTGAAAATTATGAAGCAACCTTCTGATTTCATATTGCAATGGAATTTCAAAAAGCAAAAGCAACTTCAGCGCTAGAAATCTTCATATTGCAATAGACTGACAAAGAAAGGAAAAGTAGGAAACTTCAGTTTTAAAACCTTCATGAATGATGGATGAGGAATTTGGATTTAGGTGTCACATACATAACAATTGAAAAAAAAAAAAAACAAATAGTAAACAACTGGCTTAAACCATAAACTAAGGAAGCAATTAGGAAAGGGCATGGAAGGAAACTGAGCTGACTTGGTAAGGTTGAATAAAACCCCTGATGAATCCATTTCGTACCTCAACTTCATCAAGATCATCAAATGATTTGAAGGTTATATTGGCAACAATGGTTGACGAAGCTCTGCTTAAGAACTTCTGCATTCGAGATTCAACCAAATCTGACCATAAACAAGTGAATATTAGAGTGACATAATTATTACGTGCACAGGAAAAAAAAAAAAAAAGATAAAAAGATACTCTTTACCTAGTTGATGGAAAACTTATTTTTGCAGTCAAAGTGTTAGAGATTCAATAGTCACTACCTTGAAGGGCCCAGGACTCATGTTAATTTTATGACAGAAGTGTATGCCCCCTGCATTTATGTCTATGGAGTATGGACATCCATGCTTTAAATTCACGCCAATTAAATGATCGAAATACACAGGCCAGTTCCTCAAAAATTGCAGAACCTCTGACCTGTCCTAAAAAATTCCAAGTTATCTCAGAAACTTCTCACCATTTAGTTCAATTTATCCAACTCCTAATTTTGGAACAGCGATATCTTACACCACTCGTTCATGGTAGCAACCTCCCTTCCCTTTCAGCACAAAGGAAAAAGAAGCAGAATAATAGAAGAAAACAGTGACAAGCTTGAGAGGGAAGCAAAGCCTTAAACTAGAGTGCAGGACCAACCTACATCATATGCAGCATCATATTGTCCTCTGCTAAGAATTGCAAGCATTTTCAGGAAATGGTGATTACAATATGAACCTGCCATGTTGAAAATGCCAAATTTAAGAAGAGCAAGTGTACAGAACACAATTTTATAAAATTCCCAGGGACTATCATTGAAAAATAGAAGTGATAAGAAGCTTGTCCCAACAGTGGTATAAGCGTCATAAGTTAAGTACGTCAAAAACTGTCTGCTCCAACCCCTTGTGCCACACCCAAGAGATAGGGTAATGCTGCCAATCCAAGTGTCAGAAGCACAAAACATAAGAATCCATTACCTATGCCAAATGTGTACAAACGTGGACATATGGATCCTTCATCTGTCAGGTAACTTTTCACTACATCACAAATGTGCCTTTCGTCTTCCACAGACCCGTCAGAAACAAGGAAGATGACAGGGATAGAACCTTGGGTGTTGGATACCATCTCTATTGCCTGGAAGAATGGCACAGCGTAAGTCAGAAATTTTTGTGCAGACACATTGTTTGTTAAACTGGGACTAAAGGGGCTATGCCAAAGGATCCTGATAGTGTACAAACATCCCATTTTCCACTTAGAGTTAATATGAATAGATTACAATGTCTATTATGCATGCATCCATGCATATAAAGACAAGATCAACAAACTATATGAGAAAAATGACCTTATTTAGGGCAAGTAAAATATTTGTACTTCCTCCTGCAATGAAGTTTGCATTAGTCCACTGAACAGCACTTTCAACTGTTTCCTTTGTAGCCAATTCCATTGATGATGAGAATAGATATGTCTCTCCATTAAATGCTATAATGTTGAATGAATCTTTTGGATCAAGCTCATCAAGGGCGGCAAATAATGCATTCTTTGTACCCTCAAGCGGCTTTGCTTCCATGCTTCCACTTATGTCAACAACAAATACTATCTCTTTTCTGAAAACCTATCAGATTGATCAAGATGAGGATAGATAGAATGAAAAGTAGAGAATCAACAAAGCAGCTGTGTGACTGACCACAGACTGAACTAACCTTCCTACTTTGCTGATCTCCTGGAAAAAGATAGGCACAGAACATCTCTCTTTGATCAGGATCGTGCACGGATGGAGATTGCAGAAGTACTCCACCAAATATATGACTTGAAGAAACCTAAACAAGCACATAATCATGCCAGAATCAACTCTTCACAAGTTAAAATAGAACTTCCATCCTCAAAGATGCTGGAGCATTACTAATTTCTCGATTCTACATTCCAACAAAGCAACCATGAATAAGAAGAAATCAAGACCAGGATGATAGGAGACTTACACTATATGAGACAGAAAGGTCCATATTTGTCCAAGTCAGAACATCTGATTCATATAAGAAACCCACTTTTCCCACTTCACGTTGTACTTCCTAGAAAATTACCAAAGGTTTACATCAGTTGCCGGAGTATCACCAATAAAATGCAGTACAAAGGGACGCAATGTCGGGGATTCACCTTCAAAGGATGACTAGTTGCTCTGCAAACGATTTCAGTTGTGGTACCAGAATTCACGTTCAGTTCTATCTTTTCTTTTCTAGCTATCTTTTTCACCACAGGATTAACATACTCGGGAAAACTGAATGGCACCACCAATGAGAACTGCCCATCGTCATATGACAATTTTTGCACCCAGCTGACTTTAATTGATAGAACAGAACCTCCATCAACCTTAAACCATAGGAAATTATATGATTAGAAGAAACTAGATTACAACAACAATAACAACAACAACAACTAAGCCTTAATCCCAAATTTAATTGAGATGATAGTTTCAAAAGGCTTTTTTTTTTTTAATAATTTAGTTTCTTCTCATTCTACATACTTTAACAAAAGCAGAAAAGAAAATTGACATTCACAAGGAAGAATGGGTAGTTACCTTTGGAATGGTAAGAGTAAATATATGGGGCTTCAGAAAGCCTCCATTTTCGGGTCGGAATTCCTTGTCCAAATCTTTCTTGTCTTCCACCGCAATCAGTTCAGTACGGTATGACTTTCTATCAACCTCTGTCTCGACACCTAGAACTGAACCCTGTTAGCCAAATAATGCATTGCTTGAGAACTTAAAACAACCAGAAGCCTGAAACTATCAAATAGTCTCAAACAACAATGGTAGAGCAAAACAAAAAGAGCTTCATTCATTATGCAGATTAACTTTACGTAACAATAAAATAGTAATGCAGTTCATCCAAGGATATTTAACAACTAATCTGTTTTTTCTTTTTTCAAATTTTAATCATCAAACGGCACATATCACTTTGTGACCTAATGTTTCTAACTAATATTTGCAAAAAAAAAAGAAAGAAAAAGCCTTCAAAAAAAATATATTAATCGGATTTACCCACCCGGTTGCCCATAGGAATGGCGATGCGGCAATCGCAGCTCTTACTGCCCATAACACAATGGACCCTCCAGGATCCGATAACCCGAACCATCAGAGTGTCCAGATAGCTATTCGCCTCCATCTCGATATGGTTCATCTGAAGAGGAATGAGCGCCGGGGGATCGCACCTGCCGTGCACGTGAGGCTGGTAGCTGGCCAAATCCGGATTATCCACGATGGCCGGGTCGGAGATGACGGCGTAGACCATCGGCGCCTTGGGGAGGTGGGCGTCGGGGGATTTCTCCATGAACGGCGGAGGCTTGGGCGGCGAGACAGCCCTGTCATTGCCGAAGTATATCCTCCTGGATAGGTTGAGCCCATCCTCCACCGATTTCGCAAATTCCTCGGCCATCCCCTAGAATTAATCGGCCAGCAGAATATCAAATATAATTGAATTGAAGGTTTTTCTTCACCTTTTTTTTTTTAAATTTTTTTTAGGGTATATATACAGAAGATAAGTTGAAGAGGGAGAGAAAGAGACGTTGGAGTTGGAGTTGCTAAAAAAAATAGACGTTGGAGTTGCTTTTGTATTTCTTTTTATACAATTTTTGAATGGCGTAATAATAATAATAATAATAATACAAAATTATAATACTTCAATATCAAAATCCATTTGACATATCTAATAACATATATATATTTTTACCATAAATTTAATTATTTAATAATTTATATTACATTAATTCTACTTATTTTTTTCTTAAATTAAAATTTTCACTTGATCTCTTTTTTTTTCAAAAAAAGATATTCATAAGTATGACAATCATAATATCTGTGAGGTAGACAGAAGTGAATTTATTTTTATATGTCTCATTCAACTATTTCAATAAGAATTGACCCATTATTTAAATCTTATTAAATTCAAATAGACCTTTTCATATTTGATTGCAGTATTAATGAATGTGAAATTTATACAGTGAGTAAGCACAGCTTTATTGCCATAAATAATTTTACCGTAAAAAAATAAATTTGAGTCAATGCAAGAGATACATCAAATTACTGTTAAATTACTATTTTAAATAATTAATTAATTTCACTTAACAAATATTCACCAAAGTATTTTTCATAAAATTAATTTTTTTTACCTTTATTTTCCATAAAATTATTGGGGCCGAGCCTACTTACACAAGCCAGTGCAAGCAGGGTGACGTTATAATATTTCCTTAATTAACATTAGAAGCACGGGCAAGTCGTTTAAGAAAATGACAAAAAGTAAAAGTTTAAAAAAATTAGGAGTGACAGGATTGGAACGTTAGCACTCGATTTCAACTTTCAATTCCATGTTGCATCGCATGTTCGCATTGATTGGTCGGGAGAAGGACTGCCGACACAATCTACTGTTCTCGTGCTCCCACGTTCTTATCCAAGCACAATGTTAGTCACCATCCCCCATCCGACAACTAGTGCCTCAAATCATGACGTGCACAAACACAAGTTAAAAACACACAATCAAACGATAAATTGAAAATTGCCAAGGCGTGTCTGATAAATTACTCAAATTTTATGATTCTTCGCAGGAGATTACTCCAGTTTGAATTCTTTCACACCCTTCTCTCCAGGACTGTACTTGACAAAATATATCAACCGGGAATTAGATCTTTACTCTAATCAGTGCTTAACCCAGTAACTTACATTCTCAAAGAATGCGTCACTGCATTTATGTCGGCTGATCTAAGAATTCGAAAACTCGAATCTTACAAATGGAGACCAATTAACTTCAAATGGTCCATAGTTTAGAAAGAGAAGAAAAAGAAGAGAAAGAGGGAAAATGTTTAAGACAAACGTTCCTCAAAAACTGAAGAATCGGCTGTCTATGTGTCTATGTGTCCATTTATATATATGTAAAGGATTTCTACATAATACAAAGAGAGTCACAAAAGATATAAAAAATGGTGTGGAGCAGGCCCACTTCCACTCACGCGCTCAACAGATAGGATAAGAATCCTCTACCATAAGAATCATGCAAGGGCTGGCTTACTTCTTGACCAACCGAGCTCCCTGTGTAGAGCCTAGCATGCAGTACAATTAGTTGATGTCGCTCAGTCCACCTAACTCTGAACACCTGACTAATCAGGGGCATTTCGGATGTTCTATCAATTTGAGCCACAAAAATCATACAACTTTCTCGTGTCATTTGCCATCGAGAACTACTCCTGTGCCCGCAATGCATCACTGATTTGTGCAAAAAGAATTTCATTCCATGTGTCAGGAACACCTGGTAGACACCAATGCAAGCAATCGTGCATTCCTGGTGAGGCTGTAATGCTGAACCTTGATATGTGACCCTCATCTCTCAGCTGAGACAATGAGGTTATGTCCAAGATCTTAACTCCTGTCCCCTTTACTGCATGGCCAGCACTATAATCACTAGACTCATCTAGTAATACCTCCTTTCCAACAGACATAGGGGTCGTATTGTCGCAGCTTCCCCCACTGTTCCAATCACCGTTAACAAAATGCCTGGGTGAAATACTCCGGTAGAAGGCTTTCAAGTGCGGATGTTTTGGGAGTTGTGCATTCACCCAATTGACAATGTTGTGGATTGTGAAATTCCTGGCGTCTCCAATAATTGCTAGCTTCCGGTTAGTGTTGGGCTTGCCCCCTCCAAACATGACCCACCGATTGCCATCAAGCTTCCCTCTATTCCAATGATGCCCTGTATTAAGGACTAGGACATTAATTTTATGGAGAAATTGGCGCAAAAATGCTGGTGGCCGATCAAGATGCATGGCAACATGAGTGGCCGGGTTGGTGATATTAATGGGCTCCAAATCACAGAGGCAAGCTGACCAGTAGAAAAGAACAGTTGTATTGGTGCTTGGAAATCGATAAGCCCAACCAGCGGGCCGAACACCACGTGGGGATTTAAATCCATACTCCTCCCCCACATCAATAACATCGTGCCACTGCTTACCACCAGTTATCATGCACATTAGAGACTGGAACTGCTGTCGGCCCAATGAGTCCCCAACAAAAGCTAGAGTCTTGTGTTGCATCCTGGAATGCGTAGATTAGATCATCACAATATCAATCAAAAGTATGATAAAATATTTTAAAACAAGCAAAGTTTGAGCAACCATTCATGTAAGAGACATGGAAAATGATAGGTATTGGGATCTATATGAAAATCCTAATTTCCTTCAGTTGGAAATTAAAACAATTCAAAATTTAAATGCAAGAACTTGGCACAGTCATTCCAAAATCTGGAATGCATCTCTAGCACAAGCAAATCATAAGCCTGTATTCTGAGATGGTATGAATGGATATCAGGGTTCCACACTCTGCCTGATGAATTAGTAAAAACTGAAATAAAATGACGACTAGGAGCACAAGGAGAAACAACAAAAACCTAAACATGAAGAGCAACAACCATGTATCCATCTATGCTGTCATTGAAAAGGGGTGTTCCCATCGCATGAGACTCCCACAGTTGTCCAAAATTTCTCATTCATCAGCCATAACCATTTCAAATAACCATGGGAAAGTCTGGCCTGTGAAACTCATAATGTTCACCGACAGAATGAGGCTCCATGCAGCGATGAAATATGAAATTACCTTTTCAAGAACTTGGATCCCTCGAATGCATCCATTTCACAGTTTTTTGGTTGCCACCGCAGCGTTTCATAGGCAAAATCCTTGCGTTGTGTGAGCCGGCAGGTCCACATCCCCGAAAGCCACTGCTTACAACCAAACCCAGAATACAGAGGCCTCGCATTATCTATAACCCATTTTCCTTTTGCATAATTACAGACTGAAGAGAGCATCAAACAACAAAAGAATCACTAGTTAGCGATACATTGATGGTATCGCCTGCAAATATGCATTCCAAATGATGCAAAAAAGGGGGGAAAAAAACGGAGAAAAGGAATTGAATGAAAATTATCATCAGTGACCAACGCAAGTGTCTATCAATTATATCACCGCGGAACCAATCCAAATGACCAATGTGACATGCAGCACAAGAAAATATGCATATCTGAGGTCTCAAATAAGTCAGTTAATCAGTTATAAAAAACAGAAAGACCACATTGTGCAGACATATAGTTGACCTTGATTTTCAGTAGCTCTTATGAAATTTTTGTCATCCTGTTCCCTCATTGAGAAACTTGCATTTGCAGAACCCACTGGTGCAACCAAATAAGCATTTTTTCCTTCTCCCTTTGAATATTTTTCTTCCACATTTTGGTAAGGCTTTTCTCCTGCTCCATTTTTCTCAATTTCTGGGGTTCGTTTGTTTCTTGATTCTGTTTCTGTCAAATTTGCAGAATTTTCTGCAATGCCCTTTTTCTCAATTTCCGGAATTTTTTGATTTACTGATTCTGTTTCTGACACAATTAGAGGAACATCAGTAAAGTATCATATATGTCATGATTTTGTTATACACATAGAGATAATCACTTTAGAATCCCAACAACATCTAATCAAGAATCCAGAGACAAACAATAACCAGCACACCAGAAGAGCATTCAAATGGATGATGTTACAACTTCGATTTTTTTTGTACAACTGCCAGACATATAGTAACAGTGTATTTAGAAAAAGTTCTCATTTCATAGGAATCAGGTATAAAAGCACGGCAGCTAATCTGTGAACTCTTAATTTGGTTTATTGTCAAAAAAATAAAAATCAAAAGTCAAATAATAAAAATCAAAGGTCAAATGATACCTTCCCTTTGTCCAGGCCTTGATGACAAGTAAGAAGAATCACTTGCAGCCACATCTATCTCTCTGCTCGCATGTAAATGTGGCTCTGGTTGTACTGAGCTAACAGTAGGTGTTTTCACTTCTATGTCTGTATCACATAATGGAAAGAGGAAATGAGTTTATAAATTCAAGAGAATCCCTCCACTATATAAGTAAAAGAAAAAAAACTGGTAACAGCATTATTGTGCAGGCTGCAAAGCTATATGGATAGGATACGATATCATATTGAACTCATAAGCGTCATACATAAGACAAAAGAAAGATGAGGGAATTTGTTTTACACCGCTTTGCCACCACAATGACAATGTCCAGGCTGGAATAATACTGCCTAGTTTCGTTGTGCAATGGTTTTAAGTTCATAACTATTTTCACATCACCCAAAAAAAGAAACACAAAAAAGGTGAAAATGAAACTGCAGAGCATCTTGTTCCTCAAGGGTAACAGGCATCTCTGGCAATTTAAAGACTCTCTTCCAGGAAAAAACATTCTTTGCTACAGATTTGTAGGAGGAATAATTTAATGTACCTGAAGACAGCTGCAAAACAACTTTAGGTGGAAGCAAGGTGGTAATTCTCTCCCATGCACAAAGCAGAAGGGTTGTGCAAAAAAGAACAATGAGGAAAATAGAAATTTCTTTACCCCTGAATTTGTAAAAGCCTCCTTTCATCCTGGATGACCATGAAATACATAGAAATAAAAGTATGAGCCTATTTTGCTCATTATTCACCTGATAAATTGCCACTTAACTAGATGATCAAAAAAGAATCCTGCTGTAAGAAAACATGCTATTATGTGGATTGCTCCCTCCCAACATGAAAGCAGACACACACACATGCAAACACACCAAAAGAGAGAGATAGAGAGGGCACAATTCTAATTATCCGTCTCCTGATAAAAACTTCTGCAACTTTTACTACTATATTTGGCAAGCAAGCCACAAAAAGTTCTTATTTTGGTGGGCTTCCCTTGTCACCAAACAAAACAGGCACTAGGCTAATAAACTGATTCCAATAGCTTAATTTTTTAGAATTCAAAGTGAGTACATAACTTTCCAAGAGTTACCAGGTTCTGAAAATGTATCCAAATACACAATTTGCAAGTGCAAAGGTTCAGGAACACTCTCACTACTGGTTCAGATCCAAACTGCGCCAGGAAGACTACATAGAACCGTCGTACCTCCCCAAACTTAATAAAATATAGATCAATTAATCCCCTAACTTTTACAATACTGAAACATTTTCTTTTGACTAAACAGAGGCTGGAAATCTCAAAATAAATAAATAAATAAATAAAAGCGCGTGAGGTCTGGAGAAAAGTCACTGCACAGCCTTACCCTTGTTTTCTTGTTTTCATAAAAAGACTGTTCTGCAACCTCTATGTCACAGCAGAGTAATCTAAAACCCAGGCTCGTCCTCCGGAGCCCGAAAATCTAAAAACAGCCTACCAGGCAGCCATTTCAGGCAATCTCCAAAACAAGCAAGTATAGTATAGATCACCGCGTTGGATCAGAGACCAGCATGTCGTCATACATCAAAATGCTAGCGTACGGAATCTCAAATACGCAGTTAACCGCAACACAGACTACAATGGCTTCAGAAACTAAATCAATAGCCCATTTCACGCAAGGTTACACAGGCAAATTCCAATACTAAAAACGAGTAACCAGAATCGGAACATGAGAATTTGAAAAGCATACTTGCAATTACCAAACTATAAAACGCCAAATTAATACAAAAATAATATAAAAGAATAAAATAAAAATTATAAATAATCTCTCCAAAAAAAAAAGCTACAAAAAGATTCAAATGCAAATCGACATCGAAATAGGGAAAGAACCTGATAACACGAATCTCAAGCGACCAAGTGAAAAAAAGCAGAGACGCAGATATATAGAGAAAATTTTGATGTTGATGGATTGCCTCTGCTTTAAACGACGACGTTCTATTGATGAAGGGCCGCAACAGATGTAATATTTTATAATTTTTTTATAGGTAAGTTTGATTTTCTGATGGCACCGCCTCCGTCGATTTTGACGACTGTACGGAGTCCACCCAAAGATTCCCAGTAGTGGAATGATATAAGCTTGTCAAAGTACGTAGACAAACGAGCGCGAACGGTCAGTTTTTTAATGTATTTATTTTATCATGGTTCTATCTTATTAGGGTTCTATCTGCTGCGGACGTCTACATTAAACGACAATTAATTACTCTCCGTGATCGTAATAAATTAAAAGATTAATATAAAAAAATTATTAAATATAAAACAATAAATGTAACATTAATTTTAAAAAATAATAATTTAATTTATTTCAATTTTTAATAAATTTAATATACTGTGACTCTCTTAATTCCATTAAAAAATTGTTAATTAAAATTTATCTATTTTTGTGAAATGACGATTATACACACTTGTATATAAAAGTTTATCTATTTTAATAATGTGATAATTATACGTACATATACGTTATTTCTTTTATGAAAATTTGATGAGCAAGAAAAGAATTAGAAGGAAAGTTGTAGAATTTTCATGTGTTTGAAAAATTAATCAGAATGTCTTGTGAGACCAAAAAAAAAAAAAAAAAACTAATCCGAATGCAAATTTATTGAAAAATATGCAAAATTTTCCTACCAAATTCAGTGCTCCCACCCTTTCGGTGAAAGAAAGAAGAAAAGAAGCTTTTTATTTTTTATTTTTTTGGTTAAAAAATTATTTAAATATCTCATTCTCAAAGATTAAAAAAAAACTCTTTTCTCGTTATTAAGACTGCATGGGCAAAAAGAGAATTTTATAATATTAATTTTTTATTTATTTTACTTTTTTTTCCTATGAAAAAGTGGTTTCGAATTAAATAATGAAGTAATTTTTTATCTTATAAATTTTATATTATTTTTTTTAAAAAAATTTAATTACTAAGATATTACATTAAAAAAAACATATATTCTTAATTAATCAATTCTCTTATTTTACCTTTTTAAAAAAATTTTCATTAATTAACAGTAATTTTTAACAATTTGACTATCGGAAGGACTGATTTGAAGTAAAATAAAAAAATTTAAAACTGAAATAAAATATTAAAAAATTTAAAATTTAAATAAAAAGTTTTTAAAAAATTTATGACTAAATAAATATATATTTCTCGTTTTCAAACGAACATTATTGGTGATTTTGAAAAGATAAATATAAAATAATAAAACATAAGATTAACGTTTGGATAACATTCCTAATCAGTTAAAATTTTCAGGAAGAGGAATTTGAGAATAATAACACTCTATCTTTATTGTTTTGCAATCTATTAATGAATATGAATAAATACCAAACATGGAAAAAAATTTTAAAAGTAATTGATCCTTAATCTGCTGCAGAGGACGTTTTCCGGCGAACGGGATGTGACCGGTGACACAGCCATCACCGGAAAGCTCGTTGACCATCAAGCAATCTCCAATCAGATTCGCGTCCATTTCTGCTACAACATTTCGCACCCTCCGATCAACCAGTAGCGTGAGTTCTTTCGCCTTTCGAGGTATGGTTTTTGAAGATAATCAAGAAATGATCCAAATAATCTTTAATCTAACCTCATCTTTCTGTCAATAGATCACAAGATTACGGCTTTTGTTGCGTTACAAATTCCGATGGCAGTTCTTGAAACGTCAGCGTTTCATTGACTCGATCACGGGAATAGATCGCAGAGGGTATTATGGGGTTTTGGCCTTTTAGGTCGGCGTTTCTTTCTTCTGGAGCAGCTGCTCGCTGGTAAGAAACGACGACGTTTCGCGGAGGGTATTTTAGGGAAATTAGATTGGGAGTTTTCTTCTCCAGCGGGTCACCGGCTTCAGCCCCAAAATTAAATCGGACTTGAGCATAATTTTCTGTGTCTCTGAAACCAAATCGCTTTAATTTGAAAAAAAAAAAGAGAAAGAAAATGAGCAGAGGAAGCGGAGGTGGCTACGATCGCCACATCACCATCTTCTCGCCGGAAGGCCGCCTCTTCCAAGTCGGTATGGGATTTTTTTTTTCTTTATTTTTTTTTGCAAATTCTTCTCTTTCTATAACATTTTTTTTTCTCTACGTTTTTTAGTTAGTTCTGTTATTCGATTATTTCCGTTTCGGCGCAGAGTACGCATTTAAGGCGGTGAAGGCGGCGGCCATCACTTCGATCGGAGTTCGCGGCAAGGACTCCGTGTGCGTCGTCACTCAGAAGAAGGTTCCGGTCAGTCAATTCCGCCACCTTCTCTATTTTATTTTTATTTTTTGGTTGGGTGGCTTTGTGAGATTTATTTGAATTTTGGCTCTGTTTGGGTGAGTGATTAAACTTGAATGTATGGGCAGGACAAGCTTTTGGATCAGACTAGCGTTACTCACCTTTTCCCCATCACCAAGTATCTTGGACTGCTGGCCACTGGCATGACAGGTTTGGAATTGTCAATTCTTTCTTTGTTTTTTGAAGGGATCTCGATTTCAGATGCTTACTGAGTTTTAGGTTATTGTGCTTGAATGGACATTGGTGGGAATAGCTCACAAAAGATAGGAATTTGATTTTCTTATAAATTGTCCACGTTGTTGCCCGCGGTAGTATGAGAGTAGGTTTGTGTTAATTTTCAGCCGATGCAAGGACTTTGGTCCAACAAGCAAGAAATGAAGCAGCTGAATTTCGCTTCAGATATGGATATGAAATGCCCGTGGACGTTCTGGCCAAATGGTATGTCATTCTATGTCAGTAATAATTTGCTATGCTATTTATCATATGCTGTAGCTATTTGATATTGGCAAAGCAAAAATTTTTCATATAGCAGGAGTCTAATGCAAGTTAACGATATTTCAGAGCCGAGGCACCAGTGCCTTATCACCAAAACTTTTGGGCTTTGCTTTAAGCTATTGCTAAACTCTCTTTTTATCTTTGAGAGACACTGACACCGTTCCTTTTAGAATATGAAAAGGTGGCTCCATCATGTGACTTTAACATAGTATTGCAGCTGCATTTTTCTTGCACCTCCATATAATCATTTTTCAATTCTATATTCTCTGCCTGTGGATATACGACTTTATTCCAGTTGACATACTGTTTTTTATCCTTGGTGCATTTGTAGGATTGCTGACAAGTCCCAAGTTTATACTCAGCATGCTTACATGAGACCCCTTGGTGTTGGTATGCGTTTGGTCTCTACCATCTTTCTGCATATGTAATTCTTTTATTGCGATGTGTCTTGGGTGTAAACTTTGTGTTGCTGATTATGCCCATGCGTAGAAACCATGCACACATAGGTAAACACTATGAGGTATACACACATTACATTCATTTATGCTCTTAAACTATTTATTTTAATATCTTTTACATATTTTTCTGTGAAGTTGCAATGGTTTTGGGCATTGATGAGGAGAGAGGACCTCAACTTTACAAGTGTGATCCTGCTGGTCACTTTTATGGTCACAAGGTAGTTTTCTGACTGAATATCTTCTCTAAGGTGCATCAAATTAACGTTTCTTGTTTTGTGATCATTTAAATGTCTTGATGGACTTGAATTAGTTAATTGCCGTTGAAAAGAGGCTTTAACGGTGACCTGAGGGGGCAACATTGGTGCGACTATAAATTGTTGTTTCAATATCTTACCAGGGAATCTTTCCCACGCAAAAACAATTGTCAACTTTTAAAGTGTTGGCTCTATTGTGATAGCAGTAACTTTTAAAAACTTTTCATACAATACAACTGAATATGCTTCCAGTTCATATCCAAAAAGACTTTCTCTGATCACCAAGTAATTCTATTTTGCTTTAAAGATAATTTCCAAAGCAGCTTTTTGTTCAAGGAGCATTACTTTGCAAATATTTTTCAGGCAACAAGTGCTGGGCTGAAGGAACAAGAGGCCATCAATTTTTTGGAAAAGAAAATGAAGAATGACCCTGCTTTCTCCTATGATGAAACTGTGCAGGTACTTAAATGCTAAAGGGCTTCAATAGACAGCCATCTGTAAATAATATTTATTCTTCCCTTTTCTTTTTTCAAAATTGTGATACTCGATGTTTTAATTGCTCAATAAAGTCTGATATTGTTTGCTGTGAAGAACAACAACTTGTTAACTAAGAAATAATTTTGATTTTCGATCAGCATGCCGTGGGAGGGATTAGCAGGGAAATTCCTTTCCCTCTTAGCCCCAGCACGGTGATTTTTTCTTTTTTCTTTTTTTTTTGGGGGGGGGGGGGGAATTTCGTGTTCCCAGAGATTATAGTTGGAAAATTTCACGTGTTGTTGGACTCATGGAAACTTTAGGGAAGCTTTCAGATTATTGATACAGCTGTCTGATTTTTAGGTCTACATGATTATTAACATAGGAATAGAAAGTGTTATGCAAAACAAGTATTGTCAGTTTTAAGTTTCATTATTGAACTTATTAGTGAAAGGCCAATATTGGATGATTTATGCTAGTTTGCATAAAGATCCTAATACAACACAATGTTACTATTTTGCAGACTGCTGTTTCTGCTTTGCAGTCTGTTCTTCAAGAGGATTTCAAGGCAACTGAGATAGAGGTACGTACTTGTGTCTCTATGCAAATCACAGTTTAGTGATACAGTTATCAAAATGACGGAATGAGGGAGTTAAATGTTTTAAACATGTTCACCCACAAAGGCAGCTGAAGGTCTAGTACGGGGATGTTATCTTAATTTGTTATCTCTTTCTTCCATATGTTATTCTCTCTTGTTTTACAGTTGGGCTAGTAATTTTTTTTTTCTCTAACTGTAATGATAAGATGCCATGTATGGCATGGTGGGACTCATTAAGATTGTTAGAAAATAGGAGAGTGGATTGGGAAACACCTGCTTAACATGAGTTTTTCATGTTTTGGCAGGTGGGAGTTGTGAAAACGGATGATCAAGTTTTCAGAGTGTTGTCAACTGAAGAAATTGATGAACATTTGACTGCCATCAGTGAGCGTGACTGAAGTTGCAGACCGGACAAAGCTACTTTGGAAATGTCAAAAACAATCATTAAGCTGTTTCTGGTGTTTAACAGTGGGAAGGGAAGAGACATACTTGTTATATGTGAGCTTTCCTGCCATTGCGTTCAATTTATTTAGTTACAAGGTCATGCCATAATTGCAACTGTTTCCAGGATCATGTTTGTTTATTTTACCCAAGAATGGTAATGAACTTGATGAATGCAGTTGAGAAAACTTTTCACACAACTATTACATGAGTACGTGCCTTATGCAAGAGCCATCGGGAGTATTCTTATGCAAGAAAAATTGCCCACATTGCATGGCTGGTATGCCTGGCTTTATGAAAATTTTACCGATGGATGTGCACTATCCCGTGCACTAGATGTTTGATTTATCTACACAGCTGATAAATTACACTTCCGACTGTCAAGGCAAATTCTAGAACATATAGCAGACGGAATTATTATAAGAGCTTGCTTGCCTGTATACAGTCGGATTTTGACAGCAAAATCAGGGTGTCAACAGGCTTTCAGGGGAAGTTTTCCGATGAAGTTGGCAGTCAGGCTACCTAAATAAAGATTTTCCTCGTACTCAAACGCTGATGTCACAAAGTTCATTACTTTCCCATCAGGATCGTCAAATTTCCGGATGATGTGGCCATCAGCAGCCACGTTAATGACGGATGCTTTCTTGTAAACGCCGTTGACTAGATTTATCAACTTCTGCATCGATGCTACAATGTGTTTTATCGGCTTTAATGCGTGCACAAACTCCAGCCCGGGGGAGGTCAACTGCAGCACATGAACTCGTTTGTTACATTGAATCATCAGTCTACTGGTCTTACCCGTGTACGTTGGCATAAAAGAGTAATGATAAAGGATCATTAATTTTTTTAATACTGTTAAATAAAAAAAAATAATTATAATTATAAATTTTGAGATATTTTATAATACGGTTTTTGAAATGTTTATGTATAAAGGTTTTTGAAATGTTTATGTATAAAATTATGTTGTTTCTTCTTTTATCTGGGGGGGGCGGGGAGTGGGGTGGGGGTTATCGAAAAACAATGGAAAATTTTTCGAGTCCAAAGAATTGAATACCTGCAACAAAGCTATCCAGAAAGTGCCATCGGGAGCTACGTTAATGTTATCAGGGCCGCCAGGAAGATTCTCAACAAGAATTTCCAATTTGCCCTTGTTGTCGCCCGTCAGCCAGTACTTGGAGCACCTAAATCTGATTCAGAAGAGGGAAGCACGACACATTTTGAAAACAGAAATGAGGTAAAATGCTAAATGCTTCGGCAAGCCAAAGCATGCAAAATTTTAAGCAGACAGAAACTGCAAACTCCATGCTAGAAAGCTTAAAACTCAAATCCCCATATCCACTGTGAAATTTGCCTCCAGTCGTCTGTCTAAACCGTATGCTAAAACTTTAATGTATAAGCCAGTTTATTTACCTCCAAGTTTCACAAAAAACCAGATAATCTTCTTCCACTGAGAGGGCAACACCATTAGGGAAGCACAAACCATCAAGCAAAATGGATGTCTCATCCAGCGATGGGTCATACTTCAGCAACTGCCCATGAGGTTTTGCCTCCAAAACATCTAGATACCAGTCATGTAGTCCAAATTTGGTGCTTGCAGCACTGAAATAGAGACTCCCATCCGATGCTTCGATCACTTCATCAGCAAACCTATCCAATCGAAGCTATCAAAAACCATACTCTCAGCTTTAGTGTTTTACCTTAGGATTGCACCATTACCTTATTTTGGAACCATCAACATGTGTCGCAAGGACCTTAATGCCTTCATCAGTGACCTTAAGCAAGCCCTGGATTCAAGTATTCATACCATTAATTAATAATCAAGCCTGAAACTTTTTCTGCTTTAGTTTGATGAAAAATATTTCCTGCTTTTCCTCGTTGTCGATTTCGTTAGTATCTCAATTTCCAGACCTTATTTTAGAATTTTCTTACCTCGTCAACCTCACAAACAATAAGGCTACCTTCCCTGGTGATGGTTATGCCAAGTAAACTATTACTGTCTACCTTCTTCCAGTTCTCCCAGGTACCGTTCTTGTGCATTCTTTTTATCCAACCATCTCTACTAACTGTATACAAAATACCCCCCTTATCCACCCAAACATCTTCAGGGCCCTCCACAAACCCTTCTCCAAGTTTAATTACTTCCTACAAGTAGGAAAAAAAAATGATAATTAAAACCACAAAAGAAGCCTTATCTGTTAAGTAATAAATATTTATTAGTGCAAGCCAGAAGTTGAATTCTTTCACCCGTAATTTGTTGTTGGTCGGAAGGATGGAAGCCGGGGGCAGTAGAAGTAAGTCCGGATTACTTATTGGTGAGAAGAAGAATAATTGAACTACAATCGCAACCAAACAAATAAGCACAAAGCTTGAACATGCTGGCACACAACGTTTCATTGGGTCTATAGCAAAGCCCTCCGGCAGCTGATGGTGGAGCCTAACCTGCCTTTTTTTTGTTTGGGTGGTGGGGGCGGGGGTTTGGGTGGGGAAGTTGTGGTGTGCAAAAAATCTTGATGCGGATAATGATATTGCAACTGGACTTTGAACAGAATTTGGCAACCTACAAAACGGTCATTTCACATGGCCAAACAAAAAAAAAATCAAAGGCCATAGACTTTGATGGACTTTGCATTCTCCCCTGCCCTGGAGCTTCTTTCCTGTCTTATTGCCTGCAACTTAACCCGCTGACCCTGACATTGTGCCAATGAGATTTCGGCAATTTTTTTTTCCCATTGTTGATTTGGATCTTCTGCGACCTTGAGACAAAGCTCGATCTTCTTTTCTTTGGTGTTAACAAAGGGAAAGCATGGGGAAGTGTTGCACAGTCCCACCACGGAGTTTTGCAACTAGGTGTCTAGGAAGAGTGCGAAGGGACGACATTTCTCGTGCCAAACGATACACTTGGTCTTGGCAGGTTTGAAACTCATGATCTTTCAATTTATTTGGCCGGTTGAACCGCACAAATGATCTGGATTTCTTCGACGAATTGGAACTTTGCTAAGAGTTAGTGAGCCTATGTCGTTCATCGGCAATTTGGCAATATCGATCATACTTTTTTTTTTGTCAATTAATTTAATTGACATTTAGATTTTGAGATAAATAACAATGTGAGATATACCCGCAGATCTTATCAATTCAAGAATAGCTCTACGGCAGGCTTCTCTTCAATTATATTTTAATTTTAGCATCAGATGGCTCGAATTTTTCCCCTGATTTGGCCAATCACTTAAACAGGCAGCTGTGAACACGTTGTTCTCAATGGGAGCAACCTTAGCACGTGCAAATTCTCCATGAGGACCACAACTGTCACTTGGATGTGACAAGTCCATTACTTGGGCCATGAACGCTTCCCACCAAGGAAAGGCTGCTTTTGACAAATTGGCCTCCATGTATAGATTTTCCCTCATTCCAAAACCTTTTTACCTTCTTCGATGAATCCAGTAAAAAGGGACCAAATTGATAGCTCTAATTTATATTTAGTTATGTGACCAGGATTCCTGTATAATTATTGCTGGACTTACGGCCTTGGATGATGATCCAATGTGATATACAGTTGAGTGACTAGTGCCTCCCATAATTCTCCTGGGACCCTGTTTACAGTTTCCTAACAAGCTAGCGATTTCGGTCCAGTGGGCCAGCCATAGACTAGACTAGAGCAATGGCAGTTACTTCTCTTCTAAGTTATAAAAATAATAATAATAATAAATTTAGCGGTTTTACTTTAAAGTAATTATAAAATAATATAAATCGATAAATAATTAACTTAATAAAATATAAAAATTGATATATTGTCACAATTATTTGATCAAACTGTGTAATTACTTATTATTATCTATCTGAAGTCATCTAATGTTACTCTTAAAACAAAAAAAAAAGCAACTTTTAAACTTTGGAGAATACTACGTTGAATGGGGAGCATTCAGAATGATGATTAAATTTATTTTAGTACTACTGCATCGAGAGAAATGGGCTTGCATCAATTTCCTGATGAAAGTCCAAAAAATGCAGTGGGAAACAAAAACCCACGTACGTAAATACAAAACCTTGCTTAATGCGTCACGCGTCTGTGGCTCTATCGGTCCCAAGTCCCAACAGAGAAGATAAGATTCCGCAATGCTGACTAATTGTGTTTGTAGGTCAGGCCAAGACGTAACAAGAGAAGAGAGCCAATTCGATGAGGCTATATTGCTGCGTCGTGGCACTAAAATGGCCTAAAGCTTGTGTGTGGCATCAGGAGAAGATAGCACATGCAACTTGCACTTGGCCCCTAGCTGGCAGCCAGCAGCAATCGCTCGTCTGCTTCTTAGTGCCTGTCATTTTCTGACGAGACATGGATATTCTAGGCTATCTCCGCTTCATGGCGTGCATCTTTTTTTTTTCCGAAGAAGCTGTTAAGTACAGCGAGGATAAGGTCAAGAATTTGAATTTCTGACGTGGCGATTAGAAGCAAAGCCTCCAACCGCTTGGGTTAAGCCCAACCCTCTCATGGTGTGCATTCTCAATTCACTTGTTCATGCCGAGTCGTTCATTATGACTCCAGTCAAAAGTTTGATGCCAATGACAATTCGGTGAGGCTTGTCCGATTGGTTTACTACTTATTTATAGGGCTGCAAACAATTCGACACAAAGAGTTTCAGTTTCCTGTGTCTCAGTTCGACAAGATCTCGCTGTAACTACACCTAAGCTTAGTTCCAAAATTTGATTAATCAACGAGTTTTATTCGATTAATCAACGAGTTAGAGTCAAGTTTGAACATGGTGCCATCTTTTTTGCTGCCATTTAAAAGCCTAACATGCACTCTGGAGAGCTGATAACCATCTATGTAATTATGAGCTTTGATACCGGGGCATTTCGATAGGGGTATCAATGGTCTTTTCACTTCCTTTTTTTTCAATTTATGATTGATACACATTAAACATAAATTTATTCTATTGTACGTCAACTTTTATTATTATATACATATGATATCAATTATACATTAATCTTAATTTTTATATACATAATATTTAATAAATCTCTATTTTTAAGTATATTGCACATTAAATGATTAGATATATAACACATATCTTTTAAAAAAAGTTAAAATAAAATTATGAGTCTCGCTACGCGATATTGTCTTCTCTTTCTCTCTCTCTCCATCCCTAGCCCAATCCACGTCCAATTAATATTTCGGTATAATTAATATTCAGTGATTTGTGGGTGAGATTTAACGAAAGAAAAGATCTAAATTGTTCTTCTAAAAAAAAAACCATTCAGTGATTTGTTGATCAAAGATGAAATAAATTGCTACACTTACCTACATCCACATCATTCCTCGTGACAGCGTCAATTCATTTACATCAGTCTTTGTAATAAACCAGATGCATCTGAGCCAAAACAATTCCCTATTACTGTTTCACACCTGCTTAAATGCCATTCCATATGGAACCCACTAACGGCGGTTCGTCACACAGCCCCCTAATTGATCAATGATTGAGTTGAGCCCCTCATTGCCAAATTACCGCAGGAGACCTTGACAAATGACACGGGTTATTAGGAGAAAAATATTATTATTAAAATAATTACATAATTTATTTGATAATATTTTTTTTTTAAATATCTAAAAAAATTCTTTACAAATACATAAGTTATTTAACTTCTCAGTCTTACGTCAAATATTTCTCAACTTAAAATGTCAGGTAATTTAATTTCCACGGATTTGCAACCCTCCCCGTCTTAAAGAGACACGTAACTGACAGTACAAGAGTTCAGATTGTCCTTTTTTTTTTTGACAAAAAAAAAAAAAAAAGGGCAATCTGAACTTTTGTAGGAGAATTAATTTAACGAGATTTACGACAATGATATACTCAAACTTTTTCATACAGAAACAAATTTTTTATACGTTTCAAGACGGAGACGGTGGCAAGCCAGGTATAATCCAGTTGTTGAAATTCCCCAACTCCCTTTTATCAAGAACGAAAACAAAACAAAAGGGAAAAAAAAAAAAAAAAAAGACAGAGACAATGCTACAGAACAAAATTACAAGTTTTGTCTCTCCTGTCCCTCCAACATTAATCTAAAGCAGAAGCAAACCAGACATTTCTAGAGGAAGGAGAGGGAAAAGAAGGCTCAATCTTCCATGTTCTGTTACAAGAAATGGCAATTTCAGGTTCAGATAACCAGACAGGCCCAGTTTCCAAAATCGATGTAGAATCTGTGAAATGCCACTCCTGTGGGTTCACAGAGGAGTGCACACCTGGGTACATCTCCAGGGTGCGGGACCGGCACCAAGGGCGGTGGATATGTGGGCTCTGCGCAGAGGCAGTGAAAGACGAAGTGCTGAGATCCAACAGGGTCATCTCCACCGAAGAAGCCTTGAACCGGCACGCCAGTTTCTGCCATAAGTTCAGATACTCGAGTCCCCTCCTGAGCCAAACCGAGCACCCCATTTTCGCTATGGGCAAAGTCCTTCGCAGGAGCCTGGATTCCCCGCGGGCCCTCAGGTCCAATTCCAGCAGCGTTTTGCCTGGTGTTGATAAGATTGATGGGCCGTCTTTGGTTCGATCCGAGAGTTGCTTCCCTGCTATTTCCCGGTAAATTTTTGCTAATTTCTGTATGGAGCAATTTGCAATTGTGGATAAAAAAAAAAAAAAAAAAAGAAGAAGAAGAGAAAATAGTGGAACTCTGTTATGGTTTCTGATTAGAGATTACTTAAAAGGGGTTTTGTAATTGGCCAGATGTTTTTCTTTTCATTAGAAATATGATGCATGATAACAATTTAAAGCTAAAGCAGTTTGTTTCACTGAATTAAAGTCGTGTTATAGAATATCAACAACATTATATTCCTGTTTTATGAGACCGAAAAATTGTTATCTGTCATTATTTATTCTTGTCTTCTGTCGTTGCATATCATGCTGAGGAAGATGTAATGTACAAGCAAATACCATGAATTCTATTTATAAAAAAAAAAAAAAAGAGTCTTTGCAATCCTTGCGCTAATGGCGATCATAATTCACGAACATTATCATGATTTTTGGGGTCCCAAATTGAAATGGTAACTTGGTATGGATAAATTCAATGTAATAGACAAGGAAGACGCTTAATTGACACACATGTTTCAACCTTTCTTGTACTAAATTGTCGCGACCTGCAGCATAACCTATTAACACTGAAAGATATGTTGAAGAAGGGTATCTATTAGAAATTGCACACATTGGAAAATTGTTTATAAATATATAAAAAATTATTCATACAGTGTCTATATTATACTAATTAGTATATTTTTTAATAATTATAATGAAAAAATGTAAAAAAAATTATTAATTTTTCGATTCATATTTTTTAATTATAATTGTAAAAATTACACTAATTATTGTATGCCTATATAATGAAATTCTTTGAAATTTTTGTCCCGACTGACATGTGATTTCTAACAGTATATTAAAAAAAAAAAAAAAAAAACCTCAATATGACTAGATGGCTTTGAAGCCAAATTTCAGATTGGCCTATCTCGTGAAATGACTAATTTGCGAAGTTGCCCAGATGAGGGAAAAGTTTCATCCAAATAAAGGAAACAAAGCAGGAGGATGCCTGCAGACAAAAGAATGAAATTTCGCAGAAGCATCATATAGAATAAGGTGGGCAGTTTGTTTGTCGAGAAATTCAAATTTTGCACATTTTATGCTGCTGTGACATTGGGCCTAAGAACAACCACTGCCGCTCGTCAAGGTCAAGCTAATTAACATTACAGTAGAGGCTCTCCGCAATAATATTCATCCCATTGTAAATGTGATCTCTTGTATTAACGTTGGGAGTAAAGAAAAACTGACAGAATGTAGGTCGGAGTGGAAAGGCTTTGTGGAAGCCTGTTCTAAGTTGCTTCCCACATATTTGGTATAACATACAGAAAATCTGAGCATGTTCAAGTAAGCAATAGTCTCGTGTTTAATATCATATCCCATCCCAAAACCTTAAAACATTGAATTTATAGATTTTTACCGCTTCTGTATTACTTCTTACTCTCTTTTCCAACGTGCACTTGAAATCTCAACAGACCCTCCTATGTTA